>DWMY01000880.1:0-18275 GCA_018249775.1 Heliconius hecalesia formosus | reverse complement strand
CTGTAGATGCTACAACAAAGTGATCTTATAAGACTTCCTTTCTTCCATCGCCATCGCGTTTACCGTGAGAGGCGGTCCCTGTGCCGCGACGGCTACAGTACACTACATGTACTAAAAATGTACATTTCATTCAAATTACTTTAAATATTTCTTATTATTGGAACTATGCCCAATTGTGGGATAAAGAGACGGTACAGGTTAGGTATGCAGTACGTAGGTCATTGAACTCTGAGGACAGACAGCGAAAAAGTGTACAAATTTTGACAGTATTTTTGTTTATAAAAAATATCTGGAGATAGAACTTAGTGGTACGAGAACATTACGCTTTTCTTTAGAGACTGTACTTTTCTTATTCACTCTATGTATATGTCTACGCTCATTCTAATTCGTTATAGCGTATTATATTACTAAAAAGTTTGCATATGCCATAAAGGATAGACAACAAAGAAAAACACATTGTACAAAAATAAATTGTTGCTATCGTTACTTGTACAGACTACCCCGTCTGGACATCGAACGTCAACCCCTCCTACTCCCCCCAACGCTCCCCTTTCACTTCTTAATAAGTTACTATCCTTTAGATGCGAGTATATTGTATGATCTCGAAAGAAAGTGGGACAGAGAGTGTCTTAACACTAGCTTCTCCCTACCTAGACTATATAATCCCGTATAAAGCGTGAAACTAAAATAGAAACTATATATATATTTTTGGCACAGCGCCTGACTGTGTGTGCCTGTCAGTGTTGAGTGGCGGAACTCAACGCCGCGCTTTGCCTCGACACCAGAGCGAAGAAATGAAAATATAAATGTAAGTAAATATTTTATCTCCTCGAGTGGGGATCGAATCCATAACCAGTCGATTTTACAGTCACACTCTGTGCCCCTGCACCACGACTGGCCTCACTGTTGGACTGTCAATATAATATCTCTAAAATTGTACGTTGCGTGGGGAATGTAGTGTTTAAACACTAGGTTCCCCTTTCTGTATATGAGGGATACAATGTGTAACTAATAAATTTAATAAGACGTTATAGATTATAGATATTTACAAATATTATATTTTTTTATATCACAACTCCATTACTTCCGTGATCATTCTTAATATATATTTTATGTATTTTCATATATACATATACAAAAAAAATATTATAAAATAAACATGTAAACCCACAGCGAAAGCTTGTATAGGAATAATATAACTTGTATTCGGGTAGGTCAGGGGTAACCTAGTCACCTACAAATTTAAGGATGTGCCAAATTAAGTGTTCCTCTTTTTGTACGAATTTTCCACAACATATACAGCAGGTGAGGCAGAAGGAACAGCCAATCGAAATCGCGTATAGTTCCTGGTTGTGGGTTCGATTGCACCCATGGGGATGAAGTATTTGCATTTTCTCACTCTGGTAATGAAACAATACATAGCGCCTTATTAAATTTCGCTACTCAAAAGGAGCTTGGTGTCTTATATGCGGGTTACAGCGTGAAGCTAAAAAGTCTACTCAAAAATTTAAAAATGGAAATGGTTATGAATGATTACCATTTTCTTATAAAAATTAAGATAAATTTGTGTGACAAGAGTCAATTGACAAGTATTTCGATAAGTATCTAGTATAGATAAGTAGACTGACAGACAACGTGCAGACGAAACTACTGGACTGTTTTTTAGCTTCACGCAGTTTTTATCCCGCACCTAGATGGGAAGAAAGAGAGAACTATAAGATTATAATTATAAGATTTTCTCGCTCTGATTATGTAGCAAAGCGTGGCGTTGAGTTCCGCCACTCAGCAGCAACACGCAATGCCTCCTTCGAAGTGAGGAACGGACATGTCTTAATGAGACCGTTCTCATTACTACGTTCTAACACTACGTTCCAAGTTTCTTCTGCCTGCCCTGCTATGTCTAGGATACAGGGTGAACATAAAAAAAACTATATAGATCTTACGTTTTAGAATAAAATCTTTTAGTATATTAGCATAAAGATTTTTTTATACTTATATATGCCAATAATGTAAAACTGACAAGTATATTAGTTTGAACACGCTAATCTTAGGAACGACTGGTTAAAATTGAAAGAACCTTTTGTATATAGGATGGCCTATTTTTCAAGGAAGGCTATAGGCTATATTACATCAATCCAATATTTTTGATGTAACCCACTGCCATGCCGGCTTCCTGCGGTCAGAGTGACCTCCCGCTCCGAGGAGTGCGGACGTGCCGTGACTTGTATGTGCCATAACCACACAATCCTTCGCTACTCTTTATTAGATAATCATTTCGAATATTCCGTTCCTAAGTAATTATCAAATTGTTATCAAACATTCGCATTGCTTTACTGTACATGTAATTTTAACTTCTAGCTTTTTCTTCTAAGTTAAACAAATTTTATATAAAAATATGTGAATTTATATTTTTAAGTATATAGTTTTTCATTTCTTCTTAAACAACGCAGTGTCCTCTACCCTTAACTCATGTTTATTTTAAGGTAATTTCTAAAAATTAGTAAGAATTGTTTTCGTTTTCTTGTTTTGGTAAGAAAACATAGTGCGGTGTTAAGTTTCGCAAATGCAATTCCTCCAGATAAAGAAATAAAGAGTTCGGCGAAAACTAGGGAACGGAAGTGTCTTAATGGGAACGGAATTTAGATATCGAGGTTTTACTCTGCCTTATCTGCTATGTGCGGAATAAAGCGGGAAGCCAATAAATCCATAAAAGTTTGGTTTACATATATTTAAAATATGTACTTTTGACGCCTTTATTTGACATTCGCTTATAAAAATATATAAAAAGGTCAAAAAAAAATAAAGAGAAATGAGTTATTTTTTTTAGACTAGGTAAATACTTTATAGTCCATAGGTCATACATACTCAAATACATAAAATATATGAAATTGTAGCCCACTGTCATAGACAATTTAGCAGCTTCACAGGAGGCTATGTTGAGAGAACCTAGGTTTTAGGCACTCGGTCCCCCACTTTCGTCTTAATTTTCGAGACATTGCCTATTGTTTAACGGAACTCAAAGTCACGTTTTGCCATGATATCATAGAAAGGAAATAAAAATAATCCATTCACCCGAGTGGGAGTCGAACCTACAACCATCGCACTAGCAGTCATATACTGTCACACGAATAGTAAATTGTATAATATTTTCCCCTGTTTTCTTAGTATGAATGTATAAAGACTCTTTTGAGACATTATATAGATAGCGTTATCGAAAGCTACAATTTATTTTACTAGTAGCTTCGTGCTGTATCACGGGATACAGTTAAAGCAGGTTAGGCAGAAGGAACTTAGTGTTAAGACACTTCACAGAAGTAATGTTCTCCACGCACAATCCAATTTACGGAAGAATACTTGTTACTTAAAAGACAACGCGCTTTTTTTGTTACCAGAACGGTGAAATAAAATAATCCTTTCCTTCGAGTGGGAATCGAAATCACAACAAACGCGTTTGAGGAACAAAATGTCTTAACACTAGATTCACTCTGTTTACTCTGCTATATGAGGGATGTATCCCGCGTGAAACTAAAGTCATAGATTTTTTAAAATAATAATAATAATAATATTTTTATTTATTTCGTCTTTAAGCAACCCTGCCAAGTGTCAGTGACGCACACAGGCGCACCCAGACGCACGCACACACGCACAGCGGAGCGTTGTGACACACATACACATAAAGAGAAAAACTTTTGACATTATACATCGTGGTGTGGAGGGAAAATGTTTTAGTTTTCTGTTTATTTGCGAGCAACAGATAATATAGTGTAGTAAAATATAAATAAATTTAGAGTTATTTTGTTTTGTTTCTTGTAATTCTTGACTTTGTAAAGAATTCAACGGGAGAAAACCTGACTTATACTGCGTATAACAGTGTTTCTTGTACAATATAACGCCAATTATGAAAAATGTTCGCACATATTGTGTTGTAATTAACAGTTTCATATAAATTATAACTATACTGCCGTAGATGCAAAACTTACTTAATACTTAAAAGCTCATCTTAATAACTAAATCAACTTTAAAACTGGACTGACGTGGCAGTTCCACTTCCACTCGAGGTATTTTCTTTCTTCCCTACTCCTCACGCCATATATCACAAATTGGTTGGTGCATAGGGACCGGAGTGTCTACTACTAGTGCACTAGGTTTTCTATGCCTAGCTCGGCTACCTATTATTAAAGTGAAAAGAAATCTAATACGAATAATTCAACTTATAATTCCAATAAGAACACACTATATATAAAACCACGCACACATAATCATGTACGTACACGTCTGTCTCACTCATACAGACACACTCTCTCACACAGACTTGGCGAGGTCATCGACCGCGGTTTTTGCAAGACACTGAGATTTCCTCTTTGGAATAAATTTAAGCTTTAATTATCAAGAAATAGAGCTTAAATTCGTTATTTTACATACAAACGTTGATAAAAACTGTGGCTCTTATTTTTTACAATATAAGGCTGAGATTGTATTAAGAAAAGTTGAATGTAAAATGAACTGATTATAATTTTAATTGGTTTTATTCTCTATTTTTATAACTCTAAAGTTGTGTTTCCAATGACCGGACGTAGATGTCAATTGTTAAGGAAGTTCTGTAAGCGACGATTTTTGTTCTTTTTTTTTGTTATTTGAAAAAAACCTGGAGAAATTTCTTCCTTGAAAATATTTCTGATAGTGTTTTCATATTTTATGCTTTAATTCCACTTTATAGTAAGATATAGCGCGTCATTGAGTTCCGCAACGTGGTGTCTAAAAACTAATTTATGTATAATATTGAAGTTATAATATTGAACAAAAGCAAGAAGTATATTCGAAACTCGTAGCTTCGCGCTGTATCACGCATATAGCAGGGCAGACAGCGGGAACCCACAACCGTCTCATTTGTATACCATTATCAAATACAATATGTATATCTACATATTATGTATATTGAAATGGATTTAATTAGGTATCATTTATTTTTTGACAATTGCGGTGGGGATCAAACTCACGACCAGCAGTGCGACGCGCAAGTGTAGTAAAATCAAATAAATCAGCTTCACGCTGTATCCCGCGTTCAGCCGGGTAGGCAGAGGGAACCTAGTGTTAAGACACTCCGTTTCCCACTTTTTGCCGAATTCTGGAGGCATTGCGTGTTGAGTGGCAGGACTCAACGCCGCACTTTGCCTTGACACCAGAGCGAAGAAATGGAAATATAAATTTAAGTAAATATTTAATCTCCTCGAGTGGGGATCGAACCCACAACCAGTTGGTTTTACAGTCACACATTGTGCCACTGCGCCACGACTGGCCTCAAGTGTAGTATTTTATGAAATTTAAGTATTGTCACCTAAGGTTCAAGAAGATTTAATTTTGTTAAGATTTATTTCGTATTTATTAAAACTTTATTTACCATTAGAGAAAATTGTGGCTTGTTTAGAGAAAAAACATATAAATAAAGGCGAAATGAGACAGTGTCTGCGTCCGACTTTATCAGTTTCCCGCCCTAGATAAACTCAGTGTGTATTTCCGTTAAATTCCAGAGAACAGAGTGCCTCGACACTAAGTTCTTTGCGTGCCCTGCTTCAAATGTATATTTGTTTTAATTACACGCGTCCCCTACATAAAGTCCACGGCCATTGGTCGTTACACAGAGTGTCCCAGCCAATCTCTTTCTTCACTTTCACCCTATTGTGACGGTCATCGATTCAATTCCCCCCTTGCTTTATGGGATAACACGATTTTACCGACTTTCTAAAACTGGTATGTGCTATTATTATAAATTACATTTTTATAACCCGTTTAGGAGTTATGGTACCTACTAACAACAAAAAAATAATAATATTAAAATTAAAATCTATATGCATATATCAAATTCTTCCCTTACTGAGTAACTGAAAGACAACGCACGGACGAAATTACTGAACTTAGAAAGTTGAAACTTGGCATGTACTCGTACATAGGCTAGGAAGTGTAGAGACCACTAAAAAAGGAGAACTCTAAATTTCTATGGAAACAGATAAAAAACGAGAATATGAAGTCGCAGGCCACAATGATTTAAATTATATATATGCATTTCCACTATGGTGATATGAAGTCCGGTGTTAACCTCCGTCAAGTTACACGCATTTTCCTCTAAATCAATTTTAGAGACTTTCCGTGCTCTCTTCTCAATGGACTGATTTATGATTTATGTCAATCGCAAAATGAAACTTTCACTCAAATACAAGAAGAGATTTTTTTTTCTGTTTTTGTTTCATGTCAAACTAGCTGGAGTCTGGATACCATTACGCTAAATAACGTACACGTAAATAAGGTAGACGAAAAACCTATGTATTAAATGTATGTATCGTAATACAAGCTTATATTTCTTACTGCATTTATACTTTAAAATATTTTTTGTCCTAAAAATAATATCTGATTATACCTTTAGAAAAAATAGTGATGTAACACTCCGTCGGCCATTTGATAATTATTTTAAGTCACAACAAAAAAAATTAAAAAGATTTTTAATTTAAAGTTAGGCCTTAAGATCGTTGATGTCTTTTGCTAGTTAAATAAAACATCGGTGTAACTGTAACTTAACCCAAGGTTGTAAGTACCACTGACTATTGAGACATTGTGTGTTGTACGGCGTAACTTAACGCCATGTTTCCTTGTACCAGAAATGAGAAATTAATTCCCCCAGTGGAATTCGAACCCACAACCGTCGCGCTTACAATCCGTCTTTCCCACACGATGGGCTCAAAAATAAAAAACCCATCCTCCAGACAAAGTTTTATTTATATCTTTAAACATAAGTATATTGATTTTTTATCATTTTTTAAGTGTTATTCCACTTAGGAAAGAACAATACTTAAAAGTATATTTCGATTTATGTATTACAATAATCAATCAAAACGGCGTTAATTTCCGCCTAATAGCAAGCGTAATATCTTAAATATAGAACGGAGTGTCTCAAGCTCAGCTTAGGCATTTAAAAGTTGAAGTTATAATATAATATAATGATTTATCACTGTACGTGTGTCGTGGTGTGGTGTGTGTGTGGTGAGTGTGCGGTGGTGTGCGTGAGCTGGCCAGGCCGGTCCGGCTACTGTGTTACGCGGCTCGTTCCCATTGTATCTTTATTTTTTGTTCTATAACAATCTATACTAACTTATAAAGCTGATGAATCTATTTGGTTAGTTATAATCTCAGGAACTACTTATTTAGGTTATACAACATAACGTTAAGAGCTTAAATGTGATTCTCAGTCGACTCGCGGTCAGAACTACTTCGGGCACTTACAGTGTGACATGTGTCATACGTAACTATTAGTAATATACTTTTGGCCACGCGGGTGAGGGTGAGGGGGAGGGGGAGGGTGCAGGTAGAAGTTACTTTATTGATACTATGTGCTACTTTCTTGCCAAATTTAATATGTGCATGCAGGTCTCTAATATACAGGGTGGAAGAGGCAGTGCTCCTTTTACTGAAACTGCATATAGGATAAAATATTACAAACCCAGAGCTAAAGAAATTAATCAAGGTACCTCAACAGTTTAGACGTTGGATTTTTTGTTTCATTTCACGATTTTTATCCAAACCTTTATTCCGTGTGACGCACTGTATGTATGTGTGGGTGGATACTACTACTAAAATACTACTAAGCGTTGTCGATCTTCTACTTTTCATTCATCCATTACAACCGAACGAGAAAGAACAATATTTCTCGTTCATTGTCATGCAATTACCTATTATTTTATAATAAATCTAAACAACGTTTAAATTTGTTAAAATTGTTTAATAAAATCCTACTTTATTTTTTTTTACTTTATTAGGAAATTATTCCGAAATAATGCATGTTTATTAAAGTACCCTCAAAATTATATTCAAAATTTTTAACACGCAAAACGACATTGAACTACGATAGATAGGTACTCACATTTAACATTAGTTTCACATCGTCGTCGTCGCATTTCCCTTTTACTAGCACTAACATTTTTATCATAAGTAATATTAAAAACTCCACATTTGTTTGTTTCTAGTCTTAAAAGAATGTATGTTTTGATGGTACACTCAAATATGTCACTGACACACAATAGTTTCACATGTAAGAGAAATACTCAGTTATCACATGCCATATTTGTCACAATGATAAATTAATATTAAACAACAACCAAATAATTTAAAATACTTAATAATCACTCAAAATTTAAAAACGTCAAAATAAAAGACAGTCACAGGTAATTAAAAACAGATAATTAAAAATCGTTGTAATAGTTCATGGTTCATGGTACTACCATTAATTAAAATACTTCTCGAACATAATTTTATTTATTTTATTAAGATTTTTATTATTATTTACATTTGTTTAATTATTTTAATACAAAATCGTATAAAAATCAAATAGAAACGAGTCTTATAATGTTTCACGGGAACCTACGAAAACTCAATACGAAAAAAATAAGTATTTAGAAATTATTTGTAAATAGTATTGATATTTTTATTAATTATTTTAATATCAACTCATGACCATTAATTATAATACTTCTCGGACATACTTTTAATCTTTTTATTAAGATTTTTATTATTATTTACATTTGTTTAATTATTTTGATACAAAATCGTATAAAAATTAAATAGAAACGAGTCTTACTGACTTGACTTGTAATAGTAACTTTTTATGTAATGAGTAGTGATAATAGATTCCAAATGAATATTTAATTATTATTGCTTGTATTTATTATTACTATAAACGTAATTAAATAAAATAGCCTTTATTGCTGTTTTTTTTCTTTACAATTAATAAACATTAATAACATGCATTCATCGGCAACTGGATGTTTGTGTAAAACAGCTTGTCTGTTGACAAAGGCCTCCTCTAAAGAGTTCCATGTTTGCCTGTCTCTTGCAACACGGGTCCATACCGGACCAAATACTTTTTTTATGTCATCTTCCCATCTTTTCGGTTGTTCTCTGTACTTTCCCTTCACATATGTCCCGTCCAACGCCATTTAAGCTGTCTGTAGACTGTGTGTACATTTTTAAAATTTGTTTTCTGTTTTATTTCTTGTCAATTTACTCTGTCCTTTTTTATACCTAGAACACTCCGTGCCATTGCATTTTGGCAGACTTTTAATTTGCTACTTATTTAGAAAACGTTTTCTAAATTTCCTAAGTGTGGGATAACACTTTAAAAATGTTTAAAAAATTTTAATTTGCTTTCTTGCATTTCTGTCAACGCCCAAGTCTGGCAACCGTATAGTAAGCACGGCATAACGCATGTTTCATGTAGCTTCCTCTTTGCTTTCATTGGCATATCTTTATCCTTCATTATTTCCCGAAGCGACCAAAATCGTTTCCAAGAATTCGTTATTCTTCGTTCTATTTCGTTTTCATACCATCATCTGTAGATATCAGTTGGCGCAAATATATATATTCTTTTGCATATTCAATATTTTCGTTATTAACTGTTATTTTTTGGTTAGTTACTATTTGTTGGGCGTTCGTCATAATTTTGTTTTTAATTAGATTCATTGTCAGTCCTGCCTCAGCGCTTTCATCAGATAATTGCTGCAACAATAGCCCCAGAGTTCCAGCGTCCTCCGAGAACAGAATCAATCATCTGCAAAGCGTAGATTGTGTAGGTGTTCGCCATTTATATTTTGCCCTTTTTTGGTCCAGTTTAGATTTCTGAAGATCATCTCCAGCACTGCTGAAACTAATTTGGGGGATATTGGGTTGGTCGGTCGTACGGGGTGTACGCCAAGGAGAGTTCTTATAGGAAATTCATTGCCCATAGATTCAAGTTTGACTTGTGCAGTACTCGCTGTGTAGACGTTTTTAAATATTCGTATGTATTTTTGCATGCATTTTTAAGGCATCCCAAATATACTCGTGTTTTAATGTATCGAATGCTTTGTTAAAGTCAACAAACCCTATGTAATACGTTTTATTATACTCTCTATATTTCTGTAGTAGTTGCCTTAGAGCGTGAATGTGATCTATAGTAGAGAATTTACTTCGGAAACCAGCTTGTTCCTTAAGTTTGGTTTAGATGTAATGTGTTAATAATTCTTTTAAGTATTATTTTTGAGAATATTTTATAAATATTGGACATTAGGCTGATCGGTCTGTAATTTCATATATCGCTCTTGTCTTCCTTCTTGTGCAGCAATATGATTGACGATTTAGTCCAGTCTTCCGGGATGGTTTCCGTTTGGATTTCATTGAACAGATCTGTAAGTCTTGGTGCTAACACTGGTAATGTAGTTTTTAGTAGTTCGTTTGTAATTAAATCTGATCCTGGTGCCTTGTCTAGTTTTTGTGTTTGAATAGATTTTATTGTTTCGTAATATAATAAACGTAATTATTAAAATTTAAATCTGTAATGAAAACTAGTACTCGGATTTTGGAGTAAAATACGTAAATATTTTTATAAACAAAAAAATATTTTTATAATTTATTTATTAGGCTTTTAAATTCAATTTAAAAGATTTCGCAATTGCCACACCGACGGCTGAGTTGTCAGTGACAATGACATTGTCAATAACTGTTGTTATTGAATATTGTGTTGTTTGTGTCGGTTAATTTATTTTGTTCTGACTCTAGTGCGTTATTCGGACTTTAATAGTGCTGCTTCTCTCAATACTTGGCTATCCTGCCTACCTGATTGAGAACGATTTCGATTTAAGAACTGCTACATACGATATTTAGCCATAACGCTGACGAAAATGCCAAAATATCCACATTCTGACTAGCATGGATATTATTTTAATTTGTGTGGGCTGGCATTCATTGAAATAAAATACTAGGGTCAGTTTTTTTGACGGTCATTTAAATGCTACGATATTTAAAGACCTCATACGTAACCAGAATATGCCGACCAGATCCCCCTTGACGTATATCGTAATATGTTAGGGAGATGCAATTTATGCATTCAAAATCAAGGGGGACACTTTGAAAAAAAAATAGTTATCTATTAAATAAGTGTACAAACGAAACGATAAATGTGAGTGTGTTAAGTGTATTCCTAAGTGTAGCGGTGATTTAAAATCACTTAGCCGCCGTTAGCTACATATCTACGCTAGTTGTGCCGACTCGATTCTTAAATGAGGCGTATGCGACGTTGCCGCTCTGACAGGTGGTGACAGGAAGTGTGTGCGTATGTGTGCCTGTTTATAATATTCTTTACAAATGGCGTTTTATTTTAAAACGATAATTTTATTATTTATTTTGTTTAAAAAAATAACTTTTTAATTTTTAAATTTTTTTCTGAATAATAATAGGTTTTTATAGAGTAGTTAAAACTGTGGTTTCATTTAAAGTGGTGTTGACACTTCCACTTTGTATAATGTATGTATGAAGATTTTTTATCTTAGATGATTTTTTTTAGGCCGGTCGTGGCGCAGTGGCACAGGGTGTGACTGTAAAAACCGACTAGTTGTGGGTTCGATCTCCACTCGAGGAGATGAAATATTTACTTAAATTTATATTTCCATTTTTTTCGCTCTGGTGTCGAGGCAAAGCGCGGCGTTGAGTTCTGCCACTCAACACGCAATGCCTCCGAAATTCGGCAGAAAGTGGGGTACAGAGTGTCTTAACACTAGGTTCCCTCTGCCTACCCTGCTGTGTGCGGGATACAGCGTGAAGCTAATTTTCTTTTTTATGATTTTTTTAGTCTAATCAAGAAGGTAATCTGTTCTTTGTTTGCCATTTTACAAAATGGGTATAGTACGTTATCTAACGTCATATTTTTTAACAATTTACGTAGGATTTAAATAAAAAAACATAGATTTTAAACTATTGAAAATCAGGCAAAATTTAAATCTATTTACTATCTTAGATGTTAAACTTATGAGTTATTTTATCCATAAAATCGACTTACGCTATGTCACTATTTCTGTTTAGTGTAATGTAATGTAAAGTCAAAGTTTAACAATAATAATAAAAAAAAAATCACACATACAGCAGGGTAGCAGGTAGAGGGAACCTAGTGTTAAGACACTCCGTTCCTCACTTTCCACCGAATTCTAGAGACCACAATGCCTCCAGAAATTGAGTGTTGAGTGGCAGAACTCAACGCCGCGCTTTGCCTCGACATCGGAGCGAAGAAATGAAAATATACATTTAAATAAATATTTCATCAACCAGTAAATCACAACCAGTCGCGTTTATAGGTGCTACTTGCATGGTGCAAGGTGCTACGTGCTACTTTGTGCCCTACGCCACGACGGGCCTCAAGTTAATAATCACAATTGTATAAAAGACTTATTATTTATAAAGTTAATTTAATTAATTTTGGTAATATAATTATAATGAATACGCCCAGCTGCTTTTTGTTTTAACCATTTTAAATTATATATACAAAAATAAATATGTATTACAGAACGAATATATTGACAAATCTCTACATTCTCTAAGTCTAATTTTCATTTTATTAAATATAATGATTAATGAAATCTTAGTAGATTTCATTAAATTGAGAGATGTCAATGTGATAGTAAAGAAAATATAAATATTTATATATAATAGGCTAAAGAATAGCTTACCTTAAAAAATGCGGTGGTTGCAATATCAATACAATATCGGTGAAAAAAATCTGAAACAAAATGAAATATTTAGAATCAGTGCGAATTAAAAAAATATTGTTCTAAACAAAAAAAAACAAGTCTGGAGCTCCCGTGCTACATGCACCCTGCATTGCGTGTTGGCTTAGAGGACACAACGCCTTGCTCTGTTTTTCCAGAGCGAGCCAATAAAAATTAGTAATTCCTCCGAGTGGGGATTGAACCCACAACCACATACTGAGACGACATCCTTACTGCACAAAAACAGAGAGCAGAGTTACTTAGCGCCCTCTCATTTATACATAAAGGATAAAAAAATATAACTATAGCAGAGGGGGAACCTAAAATAATAATGTAATATAATAAAAAATATCAATAACTAAACAAAACAAATTAAATACTAATTCAAATAAAAAACGGCAACGTCAAAAGATCGTCCACACAATCGCTTATACAGATCGACGGCAATGGAAACGCGCCGCGGTTCACGAGGCAATGACACGGTCGCGGGTTTGACTCCCGACGAGACAAGTTGAGATCTTACCTCGTGTATAGATACTATATATAGTGCTTATACAGATGTATAATTATGTATATTAGAGAACCAATTGAGGCGCACCGACCGCGTTGCCATGGAAACGTGGTCTCATGTCACTTTATATAAAAAAGGTTATTGTTTGAGGTCGTCGTGGCGCAGAGGCACAAAGGTGCGACTGTAAGTTGACGTGTGTGGGTTCGATCCTCACTCGGGGGAATGAATTATTATTTATTAATATTTTCATGTCCTCGCTCTGGCACCGACACAAAAAGTCACTCAACCCGTAGCTCGGTCAGAGGTCGAGCGCTGCGAGTGTCAATTGTAGTTACTGCGAAACTGTTAGTTGTAGTAAAAGTAAAATATTCATAAAGTAAGTTGTAACATCAACTTATTAAAGTAGACTCGAGGCCACTATCTGCTGCACCTTATCTGATACATTGAACTAGCTGTTAAATCGTATTAAATAGATACAAGTAACATGACCAGTCGCGGCGCAGCGGCATGAAGTGTGACAGTTAAACTGACTGGTTGTGGGTTCGATCCCCACTCGAGGAGATGAATTAAAAAAAAGATTTACTTAAATTTATATTTCCATTTCTTCGCTCTGGTGTCGAGGCTTAGCGCGGCGTTGAGTTCTGCCACTTAACACGCAATGCCTCCAGAATTTCGCAGAAAGTGGGGAACGGAGTGTCTTAACACTAAGTTCCTTCTGCCTACCCTGCTGTGTGCGGGAAGTAACATGACTATATATATGTACTTATATATCTTTAAGTTCACGCTGTATCTCCCATATAACAGGCAGACGGGACCTGGGAGCCAAATGTCAAAACACTCCAATACTCCACTTAGTTCTCCACTTTCAGCCAAATTCTTGACGCATTTCGTGTTGAATGGCAGAATGGCTTTTGTCTTGTTACCAAAGCGGGAAAATGAAAATATTAAACATTTCATTCTCTTGGGTGGGATTCGAACCTAAAACCGTCGCGTTAACAGTCACACGCTTGTATCCTTGCACCACGACGTCCTCAATATTTTTTTTCAGCTTCACGCTGTATCCTGCATGTAGCAGGGTAGGCAGACGGAACGTAGTGTTAAGACACTCCGCTTTCCGTTTCCGACAAATTCTGAAGGCATTGCGTGTTGCGCTCTTTGCCTCAACACTAGAGCAAAGAAATGAAAATATTAAATATTTAATTTCCCTGAATGATAATCGAATCCACATCCACCTGTCGTGTTTACAGACAAGCTTGTGCCCCTGCGTCACGACGGCTTCAATATTTCTATACCCTATTCACGGAGCCATGAGATAAAAGGTAAACAAATAAAAAAAGGATCATTTTATAAGTCATGACAGGCTATACTAAGTAATACGCTGATAGCATTGTAAATAATATAATAGAACGATGTCGATAGAACTTATTAGTTTATAAACAAAAAAGGGAAACAAAAAAGAAATTCTGTTTCTGAGTGACAAACAGACGAGGCACATACTACTGGACTTGTGAAGTTGAAATTTGACATTAATTAGGTTAGGCAGTGTTAAAAATGTCTTAGTGGAAATTTGCTTACAATGTCTATAACAGTCCTATTAGTATTATAGTAAATGTTTTCAAGCTGTATATAATTTTTTTAAAAAAAATATACAAATACATATCCTGCTTTATGCGGGGAAATATATTTGAGTCATTTTATAAATTTAATCAAATTTATATAGTAATATCAAAACGTCTATATCGATAAGTAGTTAATGGCGCTACTTGTTAATAGATGGCGCTAGTTGTACATAGAAGGTATAGAATTTTGGTGTTTGGATTAAATGTAAGAATTACATTGAATTATTGGTTTTAAATGTAAATATATGTTAAATTATAATAACAAAGATATTTTGAAAAGATTATAATTTTTGTTTTAGGTTTATACTTTGTTTTAATATGGTGAACTTGGTAAAGTTGATTGTAATATTAAAAATTAAATAATAACTTTAATTTTATATAAAATAAAAATAAAACAGTGAGACACACTATTTGAATTGTTTTCTTTACAATATAGCCCAGACATTTTTATCGAGATATATTAAAAAAAGACAAAATTGCTGTTATAAAATTTAGATAGTATATACTCTACGTACCTATTGACCTACCTCAATACATCCTCAGTTGAGACTCTACGTATGTATTATATTTAACATTCACATTAAACGTACGTATTTGTATATAATATTATATTTAGATGTTATATAAAAAATATTATTTCATTGTGTCATAGCATAATTAGAACGGGTTCAAATTCCATTTAGGAAAAGTTAACTATAACTTTATTTACCGTAATTTTAAATTAAAGTATAATATAGTTTTAAATTTTCTACAATTTGCAATTATATCAAAAAACTGTCAAAAAATACTTTCTTAATGTTTGGTTGTGATTTTACATATATTTTTTAATTAGATAAATTTTATTTTGATACTGTGTTTTTTAATATTTTGTAGCGTTGAGTTACGTCAATTAACACATTATTTTAATAAGCAGAAGATGAGAACTAAGGGATTATTTATTATAATAACTCCGGCCCTATAATACTTCATATGTATTAAGTATATATATTCATGTACATGGTGTGCTTGTCTGTGTGTTACATAACATATAGATAGCTACTCAGTGTAAAAATTAATTAATATGTAAATAATGTAATTGTAATTACGTATTTCCATTTTTTGAAATCTTGCAAGAAACACAATCTAACTACTACTACTACCACTTACTGCTTAACTTTTTACAAGACAATGCAGAATGAGTTATGTAGATATATAACAAAATCGTCTTGATACTTTTTTTATATACGAGTATAAGTTCTAGTTTAAAAAATGTATGATTTATTATTACATAACAACAAATATATATTTTTTTAAGAAAGTAAAGTATATTATATGGAGATAATAAAAATGTGTAAAATGTAGGTATGTGTATGGTCATACATTGTAAACGTAATAGTAAGAGAAGAGAAGAGAAGAGTTGTAAAGTAAGACAGAGTGATACAGTTCACATAAACATATTTAATATAACATTATAAAAGTAAAAATGACCTTCATTCTAACCAGATACAAAAAAATATAATATTTATTACCATATATAAGTATTTTATTGACTTCTATTTGTATTGTTATGTCATAATGTAATATATTAGAAAAAAGTAACATTCACTGATATGTCAATGTCTAGACAGATCAAGTAGTGTGAGACTTCCGCCTAAACCGGAAGTGGTTCTTATTATATTAAATAATACAGTTTCATAATGACCTACAAGTCATATATTTTTGCTTATAGCTTATAACTGTAGGCAAAGGGAACTTAGTAGTAAGACACAATTTTCCATTTGTTTAAAATATTTTGTGTGGTGTGTAATTTAAATTATTACTATAGCTCTGAGCAGGGATCGAATCCACTAACTTCGCGTTTACAAGTATCACGACAGCTAGGTCAAATTAGCAAAAAAAAATTCTTTACTGTAATTGTGGATGACATATTGCTATTTTTTATTAAATTATTAAATCAGCTTCACACTGTATCCCCACACATCCCCGCAAACAACAAGGTAGGCAGAGGGAACCTTGTGTTAAGACACTCCGTTCCCCACTTTAAATTATTAATTTTTTATTTAAAATACATACAGAAAGCAAGGTTTGATATATTTTTTTATAAATAATGTTATTAAATTTGATTTCTGAATTTTTTTGTACTATGTATGTACCTATAACTTTTTTAGAATACTTACTTTTTATTTGTATTTTTTTTTAACTATATAAGGATCTAACAAAATAAAATTAATAATAATAACTTCATTGACTGTGGAAAGTGACATATTGATCATTTAATTTTAATAATAATTATTAAAAAGATATCTATAATATTATATATTAATGTATATATAAACTTTATTTTAAATAAAAATTGTTTCTATATTCTTTTATTTATGTTGTTTGGACTGTTTGTTTAATACTTAATCACTAAAATTTATTCCATTTAAAATTGGAAAGCAAACGTAAAATTAAAAACTTATTATTTTTATTTGAGGTTGAAGGTATTTTCTTGTTTTATAAACTTATCTAATAATAAATGAAAAATAAAAACATTTTCAAAATTTCGACATTTTAACTTCTGTTAATTAAAAGATTATATTTTTTGTAATTTTATGAATAGATATAATATATAAATAGTTACGATTATGTAAAAAAATGAGGAAAAAAAATACTATGCATGTTTATCTTTATTTTTTTAAATTAATGTTTTACACCATAGACTTTGGTCGTCCGTGCCTTTTTCTATGATTTTTCTTTTTTTTATACTCTTTTTTTGGGTCTTGCTCTAGTAAGGTTATATTTAATGATATAAAGGTTAAATAGACTACAGGGTAATTTGTCACTATGTTCCCTCTGCTTAATTTACAAGACTTTTTTTGGTTTACGCTGTATCCCGCACATAGCACGGTAGGCAGAGGGAATCTGGGAACATAATGGTAAGTTACCTCGTTCCCATGAAGACACTTCCGTTTCCCACTTCCCATGGCGGAGCTCAACGCTTTGATTTACAAGATGATGATGATGTATGATAATGAAGGAAATTATAGTTATACGATGTATCTAAGTATATTAATTTTTTTATTATTTACATCTCTCTCCTTAAAAAAAATGACATCAAAATTTACACATATTGCCCAGTTGATAAGAGATTTCTTTTATTTTTTTTTTACTATGATTTATTGAAATCTTCTTTTTTAATCGACCTTTTTTTACAAAATATTTTTTTATTGCAAATACATTTTTGCATCCTATTTCTACAAATTAATATTTAAACAGATTTAGTATTAAGTTAAAATATACTTTAATATGTCAGAGAGCTGTCACGCCTTTTCCTATATTCGAGAATCCAGAACAGTCTTAAAACGTAAAAAAATCCACGTGTCTCTTAAATAAAGTATAAAATAACCTACATTTTGTATTTCTTTTAGAGTTGAGGCTTCATTTTGTGATATTTTCCATGAAATCTTGCTTAATTCCATAATTTTATTTAAAAGAAGCTAAACAAATTCACTTTTGACTGAAAACTGTTATTAAGCACTGTATTTTCTTATAATTTATATAAAATACATATAAAATAAGAAAAATAAATGAAAATTATCACTTACCACTGAATTTTACACGAAAAGT
>DWMY01000879.1:0-18277 GCA_018249775.1 Heliconius hecalesia formosus | reverse complement strand
TTATTTCTTATATTTTCGCTTGATTACTACTTTTAATCCAATTACGTCTGGGCAGGATCTAGGCTATATTCCATAATTTAGCCTAGATCCTACATAGACGTAATAACTACATAACAAATTCGCTGTACAGGCACTACTGTTATGTAGATACACTACTGTTTTTTACTGTATTATTATAGTATCGATTACATTGCGTTAATTCTTTGTATCCCTAAATAAAAATATACACAATATACATGAAAATTAAAAACAAATTATAATCTTGTTTTAAATTTTATTTTATACAACGTCTATTTTTTATATCTGTATGGATAACATTAATATAAATTGAATCGTAAGTTATTGTAGTATTGTTTGTACCCGGGAATTGTAAGTTATTGTAGCGGGATTTGTACCCGCGGACGGTTCCAGGAGGCGCGGTTTAAGAACCCGCTTAAAATCCCGCGTTAATTTTTTTATAAATATTTTCCGATAGTAAAATTGAATTATGTCTACTCTCAGAACTAACAATGTAAAATATTAATTTAAACAGAAACATTTTCTTACATTTCTTATTGAGAAATACTAGATAGAATAAGAGTCAAATTATTTTATATTTTTTAAATAAATAACGATATAACAAGCAAGTCAAATTGCAAATGTCTTATCATTATGATAATAAATTATTATGTAAGCGATTACCTTTCGCGTCTCCTTACTGTGTAAAGTTTTGATAAGAGATGAGTGTGCTTATAACGTTTCAATATAATACAAGTATGTGATAACAAGATTGTTTAAAATTTAAAACATATGAGTCAGTGAACTGCGTCATTGCAATTTTCAAGGTAGTCGCTACCAGCACGCGCCTTTGTACGTTACAAATATTCCCACAATACAAACTAATCGATAGAAAACTAAACTAATAAAATATAGTTATATAGTTTTTCGATTTCATTGCTTTACACTAGTTAGTAGTTCAAACTCAAGTAAATTCTAATAAGAAATTACTTAAATTTGAAGGTAAAATATTTTCAAATTGTTAATAGTTGCCTAAAGTCCATAAATGGAAATTCTCAAAGTATGTTTGAATGATTTAGAAGATATCTAAAATTAAAATTAAATCAGCGTCACGCTGAATACTGCACACGGCAGGGTAGGCAAAGGGAATCTAGTGTTAAGACACTCCACTGCACACTTTCCGTCGAGTTCTGGAGGCATTCCGTGTTGAGTGGCGGAATTCAACAACGCGCTTTGCCTCGTCACCAGAGTGAAGAAATGAAAATATAAATGTAAATAAAGATTTCATTTCCTCAAGTGGGGATCGAGCCCACAACCAATCGATTTTATAGTCTCACTTTATACCCCTGCGCCACGACTGGCCTGTAAGAAGATATCTGATTAATAATATTATTAATATTAGTGATGTTTATGTCATACTTAGATCATATGTCGAATTTTCTAAAAGTAGAATAAGACATATTTTATATACATAAGCAAGACATAGGTACTGTTAACGGATCTACGGTAATTTAATGTGTTATCGATGAATCATAATACATTATAATACTATCTTATTACGTAGATTTGTTAATTTGTGATATCATCGGTATATTTCAAAAATAAACATGTTTTGCTAATTAATCAATAATTTAATTAATACGTTCTTAATATAGTCGTAGCTTCTCTATTATCATTTATTATAAGAAATCGTATATCAATTGGTAGGTCACATAGTTGAAGCTATATAATTACAAATAATAAACCCAAATTTAGTTTTCTATGAGGAAAATTCGTTCAATTGCCACTGAAGAGGTTAGTTATGTGTTCCATTTCCATCCCGCCGTTCAAAATAAAGATTATAAATAAACATAGACTTTTCTGTATGAAGTCATCTTTTATTTAACTTTAAGCAATGATTGTTTTGTTTTAAAATTAGTGGTAACAATGTATATATTATTTGCCGGCAAATAAGTATAGACTGTCAATAGTAGAGTAATGAATGAACATCTGTTCCAAACTGAAATCGTGATAACATTTAACATGTAACATGAGGATAACATTTAACATGAGGCCAGTCGTGGCGCAGGGGCACAAAGTGTGACTGTGAATCGACTGGTTGTGGGCTCGATCCCCACTCGAGGAAATAAAATAATTACCTAAATTTATATTTCCATTTCTTCGCTCTGGTGTCGAGGATAAGCGCGGCGTTGAGTTCTGCCACTCAATACGCAATGTCTCCAGATTCGGGGACGGAGTGTCTTAACATTAGGTTCCCTCTGCAGTGTGCGGGATACAGCGTGAAGCTGAAAATAAAATATAGACTGTCAAGGTTTGCAATGTATCGCATTAAATTGACACCATGTTTGTATTTTTTTTAATAACAACTAATATATACTGAAATAAAAAAAATGCGTGCTTAATCTGTGTATTGCGTGCGTAAACTTAGTAAAATCCAACCTGAGAAATCTATGTTATTATAACATTTATTTAACGCACTTTTAATAAAAATTGAAAATACAACTCCTACTATTTATTTTGTCAACAACTTCACTAAAAATGGTATTGAATTTTAGCACGATGGTTTACCTGCTGCAGTGGCAAAATTTCCGGCGTTTCTATCTCTACATAATGACAGACAACTACCGCAACATCATCACGAGACATAAGCGCATGCTCCTCAGCTCCGAAATGAAGACCAAATACTCGCTGGACGAGAAAATGATTGTGTCTGCTGGAACTTTGCCGGACTTGGACGAGGCGTATTCTCGGTAAGTCAAACGTATATTACACTAATAAAACGTATTGTAAAATGTATATTACCATAAATATCGATTTTACAATAAGTTTACTTTTAGCTTTACGCTTTATTTTTGCATACATATAGTGAAACTTGCTGCAATTCGGCGGAAAAATTAAAATATAATTCAGTTATCCAGGGTGGGGATGGAAACCATTAAAATTACATTTTATAAATTTGTAATTTACATAGACTTTAAGTGTCCTCTTCTACGTATTGACTAGCTATTAACATAATATACTTCCTGCAATGTACGACGCTTCAGCTATAAATATCTATTGATATGTTAATGTCCACGAAGTTCGTAGATATGTTTAGAGAATTACAAAAAACTATGCATCATGTCCAGTTTTATTCGTGCACGTAAAGGCGACTGTCGAACCGGTGGGTTGAGTAATCTTATCCACTTTTACGGTGTCATTAGTATGTAGGCATATCCTTGGGAAAACCAGATTAAATAAATTATATCTACTAATTTAATAATATTTTATATACTCGTATTAAGCAATTTCTCAGGCACAGTTAATAGCTATGTATAATACATGTGAGTAATTTTCTGAAAGTCATATTTATTTGGTTGATTTTCAACAATGTTAAAACGGACTTTCTATATGCTAAACTTACCCTTTATTACAAGTAGTGTTCAATGCGCTGAGAAATTTTTCACTCATTCTTTTTTATAAAGGCAAATGATATTAGTCCTTTTCATTGCAGTTTGGATATGCGGTTAATTCTATATATATATATGTAATTATTTAATTAAATTTGAATTTATTGTTTTCAGTAAGGTGCATGGTTTTAATTCAGTGACAGAGCTATACAAGTGGAGTTCCTCCGCCTTCTATTTGAAGAATATTAAAACCCCAATGATATTTATAAACGCGCGAGACGATCCGATTGTACCTGAGCCATTATTGCCTATCATAAGAGAGTTTGTCAGTAAGTTATGTTGTGTAATTTATTCTACTTTTACCTAAAACAAAATCAGCTTCACGCTGTATCCCGTACACAGCAAGGTAAGCAGAGGGAACCCAGAGCTAAGACATTGCGTTCTCCACTTTCCGCCGAATTCTGGAGGCATAGCGTGCTGAATAGCGAAACTCAACGCCACGCTTAGCCTCGTCACCGGAACGAAGAAATGGAAATATAAATTAAAATAAATATTTCATATCCTTGAGTGGAGATCGAACCCACAATTAGTCGCATATATTTGTGTATTTTTTGCAATTGTCGTAATATATGTGTAGACGTACCACTGATGTGTTAATTTGCAGATACATTATGAATATTTAAATTTGATTGTGAAAACACATGTGTCTAATAAGAAATTCAATTCCTCGCCTTGAACTCCTCGTCCTTCCTCGTACTTCGTTCATGGCTAAAAGTCTTTATATTATAATATACTTTATATACCTAGTACTACGTTTTGAATAAAATTTACTAATTTATTGTCATTCTCGCGAAGTTTATTTACAAATACATATATATCTGAAACTACATTATGTATTTGCGTGTTTTAAACAATTTCCGATATAATCAAACCAGTCTACTGCTGTAGCGTGCAACACCTACAATTTACGGAAAGAGTTCAATGACTTTGTACATAATAAAAAAATAGTAGACGTATATAGACGTTTGTATATATCATATCTTAATATTAAAATAAATTTAAAGTACCAAAAGAATTAAGTAATATAATAGTTTAATATACGAATGCATAAATTGTAATGACGTAATGCTAGCAGTACATTAAGGAATGTAACAACCATGCGGTGCATTTTTCGCATTGATTTTTTTATCATCTATTTTGATATTGTAAATAGGGCATCCAAAAATGCCATTTTTTGCTTTGTCTTCTTTTGACCTAGTAATTATTGTCATTAATATACAACTGTGTTATTCCCGAGAGAAATAATTTCCTAATGTTTTTTTACAATCGTATAAAGCAACAAAAAAACTATTTCACATTAATAATATTAATGTGGTGGGTCATATTAATATTAAAATATTTTTTTAATTTGCAGGTTGCCACGATAAAGCCATGTTTCTCGAACTATCACACGGAGGACATCTCGGGTTCTATGAAGGAGGGCTGGTGTACGCGAACCCGGTGACGTGGCTGGACAGGGCCCTCGCCGCAGTCGTGGGGGGCCTCCTCATGGCACACCATAAAGGCGACCCGAAACCAGCTCTTGTTGACGCCGACACACTCTCCGACGATGAACCAGATCTCATTAAATCATCAACTATTATATATAGAGATCCTCTGGACAAGCCTACTGTAAAAGTATAAACTAAGATAGCATAGTTAAGTTTGAATTGGAACTTAATATATAAATTCGTTAATTCATTCCATGCTCCAGTGGTTATAACAGAAATAGTTTGTTATCCGGTTACGTAGCACGTAAGCATTTATTTATTGTTATGTAATTGTCGAAATTAGTAATGCTAGGAAAAATAAAATTTCAGTATAAATGATCCATGAATGGTAAAGAGCAACTGTTCTAAATATATTTAAATCTTTGATTTGAAGAGTCCTATATTATTATTTTGTTGATATTACAACACGGTAAAGATGGATGATACGATAAAAGATATATAGCCATAAGGTTAGACAGTTTATTTATACTAACGTCTTGTTCCTATTTTGAAATATTTCATTAAAAAGTTTTGTGTGGTGTATTCTTAACTTCAATGTGTATATAATTTTAATTATATAACTAACAAGAAAATTTACGCAAGTTTTTATATTTTCAGCTAGCTACAAATGGAATAACATTTTAAAAATGTTAAAAATATTTAATTAATATTTGTTGAATTAATTTTCTCTCCCCTACAGATGTGATAACAACATAAATTATAATAACGTAAAGAATTTCGAAGTAGCTTTATTTAAACGTATGGCTTTGTTGTCAAAGCGCTTGAATGGTTCGCAAGAGCCGCTTGTATGTCTCACTACGTTCAAATTCTTATACGTTCCCTTAAATGTAGACTTTTATTTATTTATATTTAATTATCGCCGAAATGTAGCTTATATTTTTTTAAATATAATCAGATATATTGAGTCTCACTTTGCAACATTATGGACAAGCACATTATATGGTTAAATTAACAAGATATACAATCCGTATGAAGAACGTGGCTGGCCACATCTACATGTCAAAAAAATTAAAGGCTTTAATATATATAACTTATGGTTCATATGATAATAAAATGAGTTTTTTTTAAATTAATTTCATGTTAAAATCGATTGTGTGATGTTTTACAATGCTTGTGATTGATATAAATGTTCAAATTAAGATTATCTAACAGAAGCGATAATTACGTTCTAGTTTTAATTCGTGTTGAAACTTTTTTACACTTATATTGCAAGTTAAAAATAGTATTACATTAATTTATGCATTTATTGGTAACTGCTTTTGGGAAATTATATGATATGTGTTCAGATAGATATGTATTTAAGTTTACGCGTGATGATTATTAGACGTGAGATGAGATGAAATTTTATGATTTGAACTGTGAGGAGTTTTGTTGCTAGAGGCGGCCTACTTAAATATATGCAACATTTTTATTTTATATGAATACAAACAGTACAATATAATAACATTGCCTTTTTATATATTATAAAGTATTTCATTCTTTTGCCTTGTTTATTATATAAAAGTTGTCTAACTATAATTTTAAAACATTACATGGGAATGGTTGCCATCTCACTGAATGTTTTATTTTAGAAATTTTACAAAAAAAATGTTATAATTTAACTATGTTTACACAATTAAGGCCTAAATAAAAAATGCAAGCCATATATCGCTTGTATCTTGCAATCATAGTACAAACATGGTATTAAGCACAATTTAAAATATATTTATGTATTTGTACAATAAATGTTAAAAGAATATATATTGTCAATGAAAAAGATGTTCTTTTTTTTTAAAGCACTAATGAATTTAAAAAATAATATGCATTGCCAAATTAGCCGCACATGTATTATATAATAAATTATGTTTTTAGTTTCTTGTATATTTCAACTCTCCTTTAAATTGTATGTTGAAAGTAAATTATATTTTTTTTTACTTTGGAATCTCCAAATAAGTTATTTTTCCAAAGTTCACAAGTAGTTCAAATGATGTTAGAACTTTAAAAATTAAATAAAAATATATATATTGAACATATATTTCAGTGTTAAATTGATAATTATATATTATCAGTAAACTGTACAATTCAACAAATTACTGAAAGTAATTAAAAAAATATTAATATTTTTTTGTAATTGTGTAGGTTTACACTTAATAAATGTGACAGAAATAATACACAGGTTGTTTTGATTTTTCCCATTCATAATTAAATTAATCATTACAAAAAATTTGATAAATAAGTATATTTCTAAGTCAATTATATAAAACTTTTAAGAGACGGGTGAATTTACGCTGCCTTAAACACTAACAAGATAAAACTAATCTTAAATTACTTTGTAAATGGAATATTATAATGACATCCCTCAGAGATATTACAATTGAATGTGATTTTTACTTATTTATACATACATTTATTTTGTTTATCTTATAAAACTTTGAGCAACAAAAAGAGATCATTACTACTACTATTATTTTTAGAATTTACATGTAAAACAACTCCTTGGACATTTTTATTAAAATTTATACTTAATACTATGAATTATAGGCAGCAATTGATAGAAATATTTTCCTTTGTAAAAATATTAGCGTCTTATTTCAATCAATAATAATTGAGATCAATTTAGAAAAACTGCAGATTTACTAGCTTACAAGTTGAATTTGTTACATAGGCAAATGTTATAAATATTCCAAATACAAATATCACAACATTTTTCTTAGACTATTTCTCTTTACAAATACATCTTAGAATAGTACACATCAATATTAAGTAGTTTAGCAGCATACATGAATAAATTTACAATTGATTTAATATCAGTGCCAGTACTTAGTATATTTAAAAATAATAAGACTTAATATATATCTTTAGAGAGCCATAATACTTCACATATTTTAACCTATTAAATTATACTTTTAAATGTCATATAAGTTGGTATGTTTTATAACAAAATATGGCCACTGGGAGAAAGTAATTTTTATATTATTACAGACACAACATATAAAAATGGCAAAACCTTTAAAAAGATCATTTTAGTTGTAAATGTGCTAATAAATAAAAATATCTTAAATAATTACTATAATATCAATTGAAAAAAATAAAGCTAGTTTCAAAACGGTCATATCTTACAGTCTTTTTACAAGATCGGTTTTCTGAGTATTTTAATCAGAATAAATTAAAGCTCTTTGTACAAATTTTGTATTGTATAAATAAATTATGTAAATGCAATTAAATCGTATTTTAGATTATCATATAGTCAGCATACAGCTGCAGAGTCTCCCTCCAATGTGCATGCTACATTATCTAGTTTATGAGCTAAGTGCATTTTGCTTTCTAGCCCTAAAATAATTTGTTCTCTATATTTACTCACATAAATGTACAATTCTTTTAAAGCGGACAAAGTGTCAAACTCATTTAGCTGTTCAACTGAAAGCTGTTGCATAGAGGTACTTAGCTCTTGGTCGGATACTTGAGGTAAATGAGATACGGCTTGATAAAATTGTATAACCATTTCTCTGTAGGTTGGTAAATCTTTTGCGAAAAGTAATTTGTTGGATGGTGAGTCTTTACAAAGTCGATGTTCGTTTAAGGAACAGGCATCCATAAATGTTTGAGCAATCACAGATAATGAGGAATCTACTGTTGCTGTTTTATTGATATCAAATATAAAATCTGGATTTTTAATAAGATTCACCCAAAATCTTAATGGTAAGCTGTTGGATTTCCAAGCATGTACAACCTCAGGGTTCATTATGCCATGTGCTCTTGCAGCATCATCAAAAAGATCGAATAACCATTTAACAGCTGGAGGCAATACTTCATTTACAGTCAAAATTGTACTAAAGAAGTCATCAACAAACTTGTGTACTGTTCCTTTGGTGGAGAGTAATCGGGTAAGAAATATTTCTGGAATTGCTTTGTGACTATGTTCAGAAGATTTATTTACAATGTGTTGGTACTCAATAGGCTTAACTAAATGATAATAATGGACATTTTGTTCACTGATATCACTTTTGTAAACTCTTATATGGGAATTGGAACAATAAATACCGGTACAGTTTTTGCAGGGTATTTTATAGGGTGTGTTAAAACTGTCGTTTTGTCGTGATATTAAAGACATAACAGCGGATTCCTTAACCCCATAATGTGCAAGTGTATTTAATTTTCGCCAACCATTTAACGTTTTCGTTGTCAGATCTTCATCCTGGAGAGTAACATGGCCACCCCTTCCATGTCGCCATTCTAAATCAACTTCGTGGACGGAAGGTCGCATACTAAAAGGCGTATTTTTAAATAAAGCATCTAATATTTTAGCTTTTACTTGTGATATACTATCACAATCTAAAACTTTACATTGGACTTTATCATCAAAATCATCTTGTACTATGTGTAATGTAACAATTTGGTAATCTATTTGTTCCTTTAGCAGTTTTTCTTCAGATAACGAGTACCTAGCTTCATGGGTTATAGAATCCACAACACCTTTTTCTATTTGATGTTTAATGGCTTTAAATAATAAAAAAAGCGATGATCCTGCATAATCTTTTAGGTAGTAATACATGCATAATGCCATCCAATTTGTAAGCATTTTTTCCACTACACTTTCTGTCCTTCTTAACATAAGCTGAGGGTGTTTTGTACACACAGATTTATCAATAAGACGTAACAGTAGTGATTTGAGTATATCAGTGGCATACTCCATTTTGCCCATAAGGATTACCATCAATAAAGACGCTACGTTTACTTTGTCTCTGATGTTAAATGTTTTCTGAGCTTCCAATGTATCTATAAACGACAGAAGAAAACATTTGTTATTTAAAAGCTGTTCAAACTGAATCATAGCAGCATCGTAATTAGTCCGTGGAGTATTAATAAACTGACGTTGAACATTAAGGATAGGATGATCTGATACACCTGGGAAAAATACTTTCATAACGTAGTTTACATGATCTAATGTAGGGATGCCAGAGTGTTCCAGATCTGCTGCTAGATCTGACATATCCGTTTGAAGTTCCGCAAAAGCTAATTTACACTCCAATCTAACATTACTTTCTAAAGTATCCATCTGAATCTGTATTCTTTTATATTCTCTTTCTGCTTTAGTACTACGTCTCCTGTACATAACTAAAACAATCATAAATATAAGAACTAAGAAAAACGTTCCTGCTGCTATACCAGCTATGGCTTCAGGAGGGAAATTATAATTTCTAAGAAGTTCATAATGCAGATACCCAATGGGAAATCTTAAATTTTTGCCAATTTTTACAACAACTAATGGCAAACTAATATCCATTATCTGAAAACCATTTTCATCTGTGTTAGGAGGCTGAATTTCAGGTGGTGTACAAAGCAGCTGTTGCATAGTCAAGCTAGTAACATTGCATGGTTGAGCACCAATTGTTACTACTACATCTGACTCATCACTCGCTCTTATAAGATTCTCTCCTTCTATAACTAAAGGGTCTCCTTTATATGACTTAATTCGATTTGGAAATTGATACACATGTGGATCCTCAACAAATAACATATGTGTTCTTGGTGGATTAAAATATTTTTCTAAATCATGCATCGATTCTACATTATCCATTACAAAACCTACTTTCATTGCTATTTGTGGTGTACTTGTTTGAGATTTTGTTGCTTGAATGATATCATAATATTTCTGATTAATGGCAGGGCTAGGACATTCCATTTGATTAGAATTGAGAACAGTACAAGCTGTTGCATTCACAGGTACTTCTTCATTGGCATAATAAAGTTTCATAAGTGGTTTTTGTATTGTATGTAAATAGGTACCATGGACTGTTATCATTCTTCCACCAGAAACAAAACTTTTTAATGGTTTGATTTCCATAATAGTTGGATCTGCTGTGTAATTAAATAAGTCACCATATAGTGTACGATTTGCATTATCAATGGACACTGTTAAAGTATGTATAATCTTAGGCGCATTGGCTTTGGGAGTAATGCATATAAGTCTGCTATTAGATGTTTGTGTTTTGTTTACAGAACATACAAATTCATCTAAATATGCGGAAATGGTAGATCCTATGTTTAAATGTTGTCCTCCAATAGCTAATTGAGTACCTCCTGATACAGGTCCTAGAGCTGGGTATACACCTTGTAACTTTATATTCTTATAACTGAATAATACAGAAGACTCTGTGTATCCTGCATCATTTTCTACAATCACAGGAGCTACAACTGAACCATTAGATGGGCCTGTTTTACATGTTATACTTACAGATACTTCAAAGTCTACAATGTCACAAAGCACATCACCTATTCGAACTTTGCCAGTTACTTCTTCTACTCTTAGACCTAAATTACTTCCTTCAATTGTCACAAATGTACCCCCTTCTATAGGTCCACTTAAAGGCTTTATCATATCAATTCTTGGTTTAGGGCACTCTGTTACAGGGTTTTCTAGACAAGATTCACTGTAAGAGCATGAATTACCACACCATGTACATTGATAAACAGTATTGCGAGTAATACAGAGTGAGCAATCAGCATGGTTTCTGTGAGATCCAAGAATTTCACATTTATATAAAGTGATAGATATAGTATCAATATAATGCTTGTGATTCCAAAAAACTTTAACGCTTATGTTATATTCCCCTACATTCTCTTCATAGGAATACATAGTTTTATCACATACTATAAAATGATTAGATTCTACTCTTGCTGGTAGAATCATATTTGCTAATTCAATACTGACTATACATTGAAATCCAGTATGGTCAGGTTGTAAGTGTGGCAAATTTTCAACTTCAAGCTCCAGTTCTTTTGGTACATTGTTTGGTAATAAAATAGGTTCATTGTATTGTCTTATCCTAGGACAGTGTCCAATTCCATGATTTAGTAATTTAGTTGGATTTTTCTCACCACTAATGACAGTTCTTTGACATACTGACACATCATGAGTGCATTTGTTATCATAAATACACCAATTGCAAGCCCATTCACTCATTATACAAGAATGACAAGTGATATGTTTTGAACAGTCATAAAAAGCAAAATTACGTGAAACAAAATCTTTATTTGTTTCAGAAGAGTGGACTGATAAAGGAACAAAGATATGATCTTGATTTTGGGGTATTTTTGGTCTATGTTTAATATCAGGTGTGGGGCATGCAAGACCACTTGATGTAACTGCAGCATCAATAGGAGGTGTGTTACCAAAAACACATTTATATTTTGCACCAAAGGGTAGTTCTGGTAAAGTTCTAATTATGAGTTGAACAGTTGTGATTTCAGACATGGAAATACGATCTGGCAAAATTTGCTCAAAATCTATACATTGTTGACCAGTATATTGAGATAACCATCTTGGTGCACTTTGAGTACCTTTTTGGCACATATTTTGAACTGTACATTTCTTCTCCAATGAGCACCAGCCACAGTGAGGATCGTTAGACTCTAAACACGATGAACAGTTGCCATGTTCTGCACAATTTTCAGTAGGAACTTGGACAATACTATTTTTTGCTAAAATATATAAAGATTTTCCATATGGGGATAGAGTTGTATCTGGAAGTATTTTCTGTCCAGGGAGGAGAACTTCTGTAGAATATTCTATAGATTTTTCTGCATCAATCAACACTTTTTTAAATGACCCCTCAGTGGTACCTAAGAAAGCTACAGTATGTAAACCTGTTACAGACATAGCTACTGATGTGATTAAGGTATCATTCCAATATATAACAGAGTTTGCTTTTATAGGATAAAGTCCACTGATTTTAAGTCCTACTTCACAAAAATTAAGTATATTTCCAGTGGAACCTACACTAGGACATTTACCATCTGATATCATTCCTGATATATAGCCCATGTTACGTGCTTTAGTACTACCATTGAAACACATGTGAACATTTTCATTAAATTTAATTTCTATTTCTTGTAAAGAAAATACACAAATAGCTGACTTAGTTGTAGGTTCATTAGTTATTCCTTTAGAAGGGCTAAAAGAAGCTACAAGAATATAATCACCAGTCTCAATACCAAGCTGTGTAGCTAAATTAACACCAGCTTTAGAAATTTTTGCATCTTGTATTAAATTATAATTGACAATTTCACTCTTTCCAGTGTTAGATTCTTCATGAACATTGCATTCTAATGTAACTTCTGTGTAACTATTGTAATTGTCATCATTAACACATGTTCGAGCTAAACGAGAAACATATCCAAGTTCCTCATTTCCAGCTAAATGAGAATGTTTTTGTATTATTAGAAAATATGCATAATCACTAGCATTAAATCCATATACATATTGCACAAGAAAATTGTCTCTATACTTAACATCAATTTGAATTAAGCTTTGCTTTGAAAATGTGAATTGGGCCAGTTGTAATGTCATAAGATCACGACTGGATATTGCGGGAACATCATGCCGATATTCCCCATTATTTGTAAAAGTTGTACCAACATAAAGGACATTAGAACGATCCCAAGAGTTATACCGTTCAGGACCGATGAAGGCGTAAGTTGAAGCGTCGGCATCATTTGCAGCGACACTCTCGGGAATAAATTCAGGCTCGGCCGACAAATCACCTAATTTATATTTAATACACGAACCCTGAGCCACTGATCCACATGCTATCACAATTCGAGATTCTTGTTCGATCACTAAAACTTTATTCACGTTATCAGTCCACACAGTTTGTATATCGTCTGATGGACAACCACTGGCATGACACATTGGATTATCAAGCTTAGGTCCGGTCCGTACGACATGTAGAGGTTTCAAATCGGGACTAAGTTGATGAAGAGTATTTAATGAGCCGGCGTATACTTGTCCGCTGATTTTGTCGATAACAAGATGGGTAAAATGGAATGTTTCATTTTCAATTTTAGGATATTGTGACATGAACTCATATCCATACACTATTGTGCATCGCAGCCAAAATGTTATTACTAATACTGACATAAAAGCAGCCATGATCACATTTTAATTTGTCTCCGTCAATAATATGCTTCTTGTTTTCACAATCACTAACTATTTTATTAAGATATTCAACCCATTTTACGAAAATAATAAAAACCATACATGATACATCGATGCGGATGACATGGAATAAACAAGTCTTAGTTTTTAAATTATGTTATGCGTTTAATGCTTGGTTTTTAGACTATCAAATTCAATGTAAAAAAAATGCTCACCTCTCCATAGACAAAACATTTTAAGATAAAAATATATATTTTTTCTTTAATTTTCAAAGACATAACTGACTAGCAGGTCAGCTACCATATATATCATCAGTTCTCCTAAAATTATTATTTTTAACCAAAAACTATGTCTTTTTTAAAACCAGCGTGTAAAGTTGAAATTTTGCTGTGAGATATAAGCTTGGACATTATAATGCACGTTTATTGAAGTGGCATCTATGAACTACTCCTATTTATTTTTAATATGGAATTTGTAAAAAATATGTTAATATGGACAATGACACTTAGTGTAGAATAATGTTAAGCAACTGAAGGAAAATGATGCTGTGGTACCAACAATGATTCTTTACAATAGAATTGAAATAAAATATTTACTTATTTAGCTTCACGCTGTATTACTAGTGGGAAAGTCAGAGAGACCCCTTTCACCTCGTCCACTATCATCAACTCTTCGTACATGGGCATGTCTGGGGCGTCCTCATGCTTTTTACGTGATTTTCCTCCTTCAGTATCTTGGATGTTGTATTTTCTAAGGTCAACCGAGTTCCCAACTACCTTTGCTACCGCTCACATTTTCTTCATTAATCTTTTTTGCTATTTCTTCAACACCAATTCGCACGTTCTTCTACATTCTCACCGTGAAATGTGTGATTGACTTATTCCTAGCGGATCAGTATATTTAAGGTTAAGTTGTGGATACATGAGTGCTTAGGATGCTATCCTGGGAACAGACCAATATGTATTCCAATATCAAAGTGGAGTACTTCCAAAATATCTTTGAAACAGAAAACGGAACTCGTTAGTATCATAAGGCCTCAGATAAATCTTTTTAAAAAAATATAAGGATATGCTACAAAGGCACCAAACGAAAGTTCTGATAAAGATGAAGCGTGAAAGTTCTGAGAAAGAAAGAAATAAAATGTTAACGAGCAATTTTAGTAATTCCTAAGGTTGTTTATTAATTTGCCACACATTTTACAGCAGTGAGCAGGTCAGGAGGTCCTAAACTAGAGATAACTAAACTAGAACTAGAATTTTTTTTTACATATTTGACAAAAGTATAAGATATTTTGGGAGACTACCTCATTACAATACTTTAATCGCTTCCCTTATTGCAAAGTCTGTGACACAAAGTGGCATGCGAGGGAAAACTTCCTTCCCAAGGAAAGAAAGACCAGAGCCTATTCTTGCATTTGAAAGAAATGAAGAAAAGACGCACAAGCTTATTGCTGCCGATAACAGATTAGCGGTGCCTTAGATGCAATGGTGAGACCGTGAAATAACAGAATAGTTGCACGTTTAGTAACACTGTGCAATGCTGACGAACGACGCTGATATACGGCAGCAAAACGTAGGTGTTGCAAAAGAAGAATGAAAGAAAAGTAAGATATGTAACATTAAATCCCTCGTAACTAGTTATGTAAAATATTCTAAATTGTATGGGTTGCCGAAAATACACAATAAGACTAAACTGACTGTATCTTCAATAGTTAGCCAAATCGGTACGCCGAGGTATAAGCTCAACATGCCATGGACTCTTATCATTTTGTTTGTGGGCTGAAAGATCTTAAGTTAGCTAACAAAGAAACCATACTCACATACTTCAATAGTGAATCTTACCCACGTTTATCTACCATTGGCAAATCTTTATTTCAAAGAGCTTTATTTTTCTACCAATTTTGCGACGCTGTACACCTAGGGGACGAGCTTTGATGGGTGAAGAATGCCTTTCATCAGAGCAAGATGGGGAGTAGGCATCCAGCGTTATCAGAAGACCCTCAGTAGAAAGACAACCGGGACTTCTATCATATGTAAAATAACTTTTGAAACAGACAGAATTGCAACATTTTAAGAGCATTGTAAGAGAAAAGCTTCCATTAAAACTATATTTAAGTCTAACAAGAAAGTAAATTCAATTCTTAAGACCAGTGAAACGTAATTTACTTCTGCAGTGTGTAGAGCTATAAAAACTAGATAGTAACTGAGATTTAACGTACATTGTTCAAAAAAGGGGACGTATCGGTATTGGGGGAATGTTCGATGTCAAGAATGGACATGCATCGAAGTCAGCTGCGTCTGGGTAAAGAGCGGATAAACCTTACCATAATATCGGGTCTTATAAATCCCAAACCCTCGCTCGGGAGAAAAGATATATACAGAGGTCACGAAAAAACATGGCATTTGTAAAGAGATTGACGAGTGGTAACAGTTGATAAAATAAAACATACAGAGAGTAGAGCTGTTGGCGCTCTGTTCTCTCTGACTACCCCGTTAGGGATAAAGTGAGATGTAAAAAATAAAGAGTAATGAAAAAAATAAATAAAAACAACTAAAGAATATAAAGAAATCGTTAAATTTTAAATCTATTTTATTAACTCTAAATATAAAATTTAAGTTGAAGTAGCTCATTTTTGTACTGTTCTATATGCTAAAAATAGTAATATTATTTATAACGTTTCCATTACACTGAAACTAAATGCGATGGAAGTAATATAGCAAGAAGCTTCAGAAGAATAAAATCCGAGAAAAATTCACGAACAAAATTTAGGTATTACGTAAATTTTTTGTCATAGCTGGTTTAAACATTAAAAATTCTTCACAGGACCCATCAGTGAGTACTAGTACTATTAGAAATATGTCTAAGATTCAGGACTACAGCCTGAAATCAGACCCGTTCGTCTGCTCTAAAAGCTAATAATCATTGTCTTCGGCTACTTTTCTTCTAGCGTCATTGCCATCTTTTACTATTTTACTAGCAATGACGTCGCAACCAATGATGTTTTTACATAAAACACGTTGGAATTTTATGAAAAACTCATTTAAAGTGCATAAAATTTGCTGGTTACAGATTTGTTCAAAATGTCAATATAAGTATATATTAACGATTGCCGACACATTTTAAATCTATAAGTAGTAAATAAAGATATCAATGACGATTCATGTGCTAAAATTAGGAGAATCCAATTTAAGACTTATTTAAAAAATTGTTAAAGCACCCGTGGCGGCAGTTGCACCGTCGGAAATTAAAGCTCTGCATGCTAACATTATTATAAGCCAAAATAAACACTACATTAGATAACGTATTTTTCGTGGCAATATTTAAAACAAAAACTCGCTCGACCAATGACCCCATTTTTATAAACTTTTTTTGCGATCGATTTTTGTGTAGCTACACCTAAATTATAAGCACGTTTTATTATTAAAACCTTTAAGTATGTACTTATTTCATTAAAAATAGCAAATAAAATTAATATAGTTTAATTACGAATATTTTTGAAAAGAAATTATCTAAGAACACATCAAATCTCCATGTAAAATATTCAATTTTTTGAAGGTTTTTTCTTAAAATATATTTTTGTTTATACTAAATCATTAAACTTGTCTAGACGACTTGTTTATTGTTTAGTTAAGTATTTAATATGATATTAATCTTATTAAAATTATTTACTATTAATGAGTAATCACGAGGAAATTGAAATTGTTGCGTTTTGGAGAACTGCCATACTCTAAAAACTAATCATGATCTTCAACCAGCATCATTGCCATCTTTTACCATTTTGATGGCAATGATGTCGCAATCAATGATGTTTTTACATAAAACACGTTGGAATTTTAACTCACTCAAAGTACATGTGCTTGTTACAGATTTTGTTCAAAATGCCAATATAAGTATATATTAACGATTGCCGAAACATTTTTAATCTTAAAGTAGTAAATAAAAATATCAATGACGATTGATGTGCTATAATTAGTAGAATGCAATTCAAGACTTATTTCTGATTTGTTAAAGCTTCCTTGGTGGCCGTTGGACCGTCGGAGAATAAAGCTCTGCATGCTAACATTATTATAACCTAAAATAAACAGTACGTTAGATAACGTCTTTTTGTGGCAATATTTAAAATCAATGGTATAGCTACAGAAACATCGATCGCAAAAAAACCTTATTTTTCCCGACTGCTAAGGAAGGGTTATGTATTTCACGCGTATGTATGTATGTAATAATAATAATAATTAATAATAATTTTTTTTAATAATAATAATTTTTATTGGAAATTAATAGAGTGATACATAGTTAAAGTTCGATAATGACTACTTGAGTTAAAAACTGTGTTGTAATCATTAACGCCCCTCTCCAGAAATAGTACAAAGTAAGTTCCAAAAAACAATAATTACATCAAATATTATATTTATATATTAAAAATA
>DWMY01000878.1:0-18329 GCA_018249775.1 Heliconius hecalesia formosus | reverse complement strand
ATATATATGTGTTTATAAAATATCTCTTTGTTTATTACTATATATATACTTTTATCTAAACTCTCATCTGATATGTATAACTATAAAAATATATTTCTTTCTTTCTTTCTTTCTGTATATATAATATATATATATATATATATATATATATATATATATATATATATATATATATATATATATATATATATATATATATATATATATATATATCCATATACATATTTACTATATTATAAATTCGAAAGTAACTCTGTCTGTCTGTGAGGCAATCACGGCCAAACCGCTGATCCGATTGTGATAAAATTTCCCATAGAGATATTTGAGGGTCTTGGAATAACCACATGCTACTTTTTTTTCTTATATTTGTAATATTTTCGATATATACTATTATATTAAAATACCTTTCTTTTTGACATGCAAATATATTTGTTATTACAACCGTCGCTAAGCATCCCGAAAATCCCTAATATATTCAATATAGAGGCAGCGCTCCTTTTACGGAAACAGCATATAGGGTAAAATATTTCAAACCCATACCTAAAGAAATTAATCAAGATAACTCAACAGTTTAGACGTAGGTTTTCATTTCACGATGTTCATCCATATCTGTATTTCGTGTGACGCAGTTACGCAAAGATGCGAATAACGCAAACAGTACATGCTACTACAAAAATACTACTAAAGGTTAATCTTCGATACCCGAATACCTACGACTCGATTTCGGAATGATGCGTATGCGGTGGTTTCCATTTGATAGATTTATGTGTGCGTGCGTCGTTCTTGACAAATAGCATTTTATTTTAAAACGATAATTTTATTATTTATTTTCTTTGAAAAAATCACTTTTTCATTTTTGGGGGTAAAAAAATTGTATTAGGCTTTTATGGAGTAGTTAAAACTATGGTTTCGTTTAAAGTGATGCTGATACTTCCACTCTGTAGAGTTGTTAAAAAAATTGTGTTGTTAAAATATTTATTTGACGTAGATAATTAATATTGATAATATTTTGTTTAGTTTTTTTTTATTAATAATTTCCTTTAGTTACTTTTACTTAATTTGTTTGTTTATTTCACATACTCAGATATTTTTTTCTAATATTAAGAATTTTATTTCCCACCCACTTGTTATTATTTTTTTGCTTATTTTGAATATTTACGCTTATATTTTCTTACTAATCCTATCGAAAATTGAATATAATCTCATAAAAAATATCCTTCTCAGTGTATGTATGCTATAAGCTATTTCTTTATAGTTTGTATTATTGAATAAACAGGACGACTTATGTACATACAAATGAACAACAGTTAATACTTAACAACAAAAAAAAAACAATTTAACTTTTACAATATCGATATTACTCCACCACTTCACTACTGAACGCCCTCTACCAGAGGACATTCACGATGCAAGAGTTTGAAGCTACAGGTTAGTTTATAGATTATTTCTTTAGAAAAATATATAAAATAGTCTTTAGTCTATTAAAATACTTTGTAATTAGATTGTCTGTTAATTTATGTAAGCATTTCTCATTAAGTTCAAAATAGATACTGTGATAGAGTCTAATAATGATTATATTTACTGATAGAAAGATAAACCAATTGAGAATTACTTTAGTAAATAAATACCCAATACACCATTTAATATGTTTTAAAAAAATATCGTAATATATATTAATTTTACTTTTTTTATATAATAGTGTCATACTTTAAAGCAATTTATTGTATTGCCAGTTCTTTTCTTTTATTATAGACCAACTTTTCACTTGCAACTTTGCCTGCCTGGTTATAAAATCTCTTTTTGCTGAGTGAGATATTTTCTTAAACTATAGTTTAATAATTATAGCTTTTAAAATTATGATATTTTATGAAAACTTTAGTATTTTTATTTGTTTTATGATACAGAAGTTCAAAATAAGCCGTGTGATAAGAGGCCACTATGGTCCATTGGCACAGCGTGTGAAACTGAATTATAATATTTTCATTTACCCGAAAAGACAAAACGCGGCGTTGAGTTCTGCCACTCAACACGCAATTTCTTGAAAGTTGGGGAGTAGTGGGGAACGGAGTGTCTTATTACTAGGTTCCCTCTGCGCACCCTGCTAAACAATATAGAATACAACGTAATATAAATAAGTTTTTCGTATACGTATTCCAGAACACCAACACGTTAGATATAATCCACTAAAAGATGAGTGGATACTGGTCTCTCCGCACCGCTGCAAGAGACCCTGGAGCGGTCAGACTGAGGACCCCCCGGAGGAACAGCCTCCAGATTTCAACAATCCTTTACGAGCTGGTGCTGTTAGGGCCAATGGACAGGTATTTTTGACTAATTTCTCAAAGAATAATGAAAAAAACAAATCGTTTAAATATCCGGACGTCATAGAATTTGAAGACAGGACTTTTGGTTAGGTTAAAATGTTAGTTGGTATCTCGACTATTAAACAGTGTAAACTCTAATGTTAAATCACTATGCTCCCCCTTTCCACCGCATTTTCCAGATATATGTGTTTTAGGTGGCGAAATTCACAGCCACGATTTTTTCGTCTAATTAGAAAAGCGAGGAAATTAAAGTATTAAACAATTCATTACCTCGAGTGGAAATCGAACCCACAAGCCCAGGGGGCCTCAATTGCTATTATTAAATTATTTTATTACTCCCCTACAGCGCAATCCCAATTACAAATCAACATATGTCTTCCCAAACGACTTCCCTGCACTTTTAGAACGAGTGCCGGAACCTCCAGCACCTGAACACCCGCTTTTCCAGAGTTCTCAAGCGAAAGGAACCTGCAGGTAATAAATTTAAGGACTTTTATCTCAAAGAATGAATTATTGTTATTTCTCTTTTTTTAGCTTCACGCTGTATCCCATATATAGGGTAGACAAAGGGAAGCTAGTGTTAAAACATTTTGCTTTCTACTTTCTCCAGAATTTTTGAAACATTGCATGTTGAATAGCAAAATTCCATATCGCATTCTGTGTTGTTGTGTTCCAGAGCAAGCCAAGCAAGTCAAATGAAAATAATTCGTTCCACTGAGTGGCAATCGAACCCACAACCGTCGTGTTTACAACCACACGCTGTAAATGGGGAAATGAAATAAGTATTGTATATTTTAATTTCCTCGTCCTTGTAGCAAGGCAAAGCGCGGAGTTGAGTTTCGCCAGTAAACACTTTCATACATTCGCATTCAGAGTTCGGCGGAACTCGTATTGAAAGTGACTCAGGAACGGAAGTGTCATTATCGGAACGGAATTTCTTAACCCTAGGTTGCCAGGTTCTCTATGTGTCCCTGATATGTGCGATATAAAACGTGAAGCTAAAATAAGTGTATTTATATATATTTTGTCATTATGTAGGGTAATGTGTTTCCACCCTGACTCCAGTATGACAATACCGTTGATGTCAGTAGAGGAAATTATAGCCGTGATTGATGAGTAAGTATATATTTTTTATATTCATAATTTTAGGGTTCCGTACCTCGTAATAAAGGGAAGCATAAGGAACGGAACCTTTACAAGACCACTTTGTTGTCCGTCCATCCGTCTGTTAAGACCCTTTTCTTATGGAGGTATCAAGCTGAAATTTATATCAAATACTCCTGTCGCCTGTTCCTTGGGGCTGTGAAAAAATCAAACTTTTAAGCCAAAGCAATCAAAAGTTATACCCGTTTATCCAGCAAATTTTTGAAAGTACATTACATAACTCACACAATCCAGAAATTAACGTATTTGATCTGTATTTTTTTTTTCATAACACTATCTTATAATTTTAATCGAACCAGTAAAGTTAAGTAAGTAACTACGAGTATGTGTGATTATACATACTATCTAATTTGATTATGAGATAAGAACCTTTCTTTTTATCTTCACGCTGTAAACTAGAATTAAGACACTTCCGTTTCTGTTGATTTCTCGAGATATTGCGAGTTGAGTGGCGAAACTCAACGCCGCGCTTTGCCTCGTTATCAGAGCGAATTATATACTGTATTACATACTAGCTACCTGCCCGCGGCTTCCTCCACTTGAACTACACAATTATTTATTTACTTACTGATCTGAATCCGTGCTTAATTAACATTAAGGACAATATTCATACGTCCAGAATTAAAGTTTCTACCAATTCAATAAAACAATTATGTTGTAGCAAAGTCGAACATATATATATATATTTTTTTTTTTTGAAAACTAAATTTTAAAGAAAATTTGCCAAAACAAAATGGTGAAAATTGCTTTTAAATCGATTGAACTGTTTTTGAGATAGGTGTGCACAAACGCACAGATCAACACATAAAAATTTTCAAAAAACATTGTTTTGGTTACTATTACATTCATTCATGCTTAAATATAATTAATTTAGATGTAGTTTCAATTTGGATCAACAAAGAGTTAAGAAAGAGTTGGACTTGACGCAGCGCTGTTTCAAATGTTCAAATAGGTATATTTAAAAATATTTTTTTTATACCTCACATTCACAGGTGGATCAATCAAATGCAAGAGCTAGGCAGAAGGTATACATGGGTTCAAATCTTTGAAAATAAAGGAGCTATCATGGGTTGTTCCAACCCACATCCGCATTGCCAGATATGGGCGTCCAGCTTTTTACCAAATGAGCCAAGAGTTAAAGAGAGGTTAGTTACCTCTTAATTTTGTATTTTTAGCTTCATGGTTCATAAAGTAAGAAGTTAAGGCACTCCGTATCCCACGCAACGTACGCACGGTTTGTCTTGGTACCAGAGCGAAGTGACGAAAGAGGAAATGACAAAAATAATTCATTTCTCCGATAGGGAATCGAACCCACAACTGTCGCTTTTACAGTCCGATACTGTTCTAGATCGAGCTTTATGATCCGGCACCGAGTCTTGCTAAAAGGATCATTCTTGGATATTGATCATGGTATTGTTAAGGGGCTGAACTACCTGCTCAGGAGTGGTATCTTGATACAATTGTGCCGATGTTTTAATACCCTTGTAGTGTTGATGGAGATGAACAAAGAGTCTACTCACGGTTTACACTGAGTATATTCAACACCACTTTAAAGTACATATAGTTTGAACACAAATAGTAAATCACGACACAGTTTATACAAAAGTCAACCACAAACATATATATAAAACGGAACACGATAAATACTGATTTGGAATAAAATAATAAAGAAAACAATGGAACGTATGGAAAGCGCATCGAGTGGCAAGCACCGACTGTTATATATAAAATATGCTGTCGACAAGAGGGTAGGCGTAAATGTTAGAACACCTTACTGGTTCGGTCGACGGCAGCGAGCGCTTTCATATAAATAAACTATTTAGTTTACGAATTATTTTTATTATTTATGTTTCGTATTTACGAATACTTACTAAAAAATACATAAATCAATTAAATGTATTTTTATCACTTATATATAAGTGATAAATAAACAAATTACAATATTGAAATATATAAATAACACATATTAAATAAACTATAAATGTAAATAATAGGTCCCTACCCCCTTTACACAAAAATATGGCTCTCCGTCTCTCAGTCTCTCAGTCTCTCCTTGTAATGCCTACGTTGTACTTTCAGAGCTTTCAGTATCAATACGGTCATATTGTTTGTTAAAATATTGCTGAATTGTAGATGTTTTATTTCCACCCGGCGGGGCTGCAAGTCCTAAATCATTTTTTATAATACGCGACATGGTTTTAGGTGATATCTTCATCTCCCGAGACAAAATCTTTAGCTTTCAGGCACGATTTCTTCGAATTCTTTCTTTTATCATTTCGATTGCCTTTTTCGTACGAGCTTTACGTGGACAGCCAGAACTTTTTAGTCACAAACAGAGAAAGTTTCATTGGACTTATTAATAGCCTGCTACACCATCATTTCAGTAATATCAAACATATGGATGCTTTTAAAAATTGTATTTGGCTTCATACCTACTTTATGTAAGGCAATCACAGGAATTCGGTTCTCTTTATGGATCCTACTCGATTTGATTATCACCATATATTAGCGCATAAAATAAGCAAACACAAAGAACAATTGTATAAAAATATCAGATTCCAAATTCCAAAGTAATATTTTGCTTATTTTTAATTGTAACAGCATTTATGACCAGACTAAGTAGTGATAAATCACTCGGTTTTCTTTTTTTAATTGCGTGTTACGTGTTTCGTGTTGGGTGATCCTTATTAAACAGAACTAAACAGAAAATTTTATGGATATGGATTGATATCTTTCCTTAATCATTATCTTTTTTAATATAATAATATAATGAGTTATTTGTTTTCAGATGTCAAAAGGAATATTATACAAAATATGGTAAAAATATGTTGGCCGATTATTTAGAACAAGAATTAAAAAGCAAAGTAAGCTTACCACTCTTTCATACGACTAATATAATTCTATTTAAAAAGTCCCTAAACGAAAGTAGTTTACAAAATAAGTAATAATTAACTGTATTAATTATTATTTAATTTAATAAAAATTCTATATTAAAATCTCTTAGGGATTTCCCAGTGTAAATGAAAATATATATATTTTTTACGTTCTATGTTTTTTAAAATTTTTATCTGTAAGCATGTCCTTCATTGTGTGGTTGAGACAGATAAAAAAACTAAACTTATTTTTATTTTGTTTTGTACACCTTTTCTCTAGGGCCCTATAGAATCTCTAACAAAATCCTAAAGACTTCCGACTCAATTCATTTCACTGTTGGTGTTAATTTGCAACACTCTTCTAGCAGGCTGCTCCTTCTCTACCAAGTGGAAGGAAGCGACAGTCATAGGCATATGGAAGTCTAAAAATCCCGCCAACCTTCCCTCCGGCTACAGACCTATCAGTCTCATTAACAACTTAGATAAAGTATACGACAGAATCATTTTTAGTAGATTGAAAGAAATAGTCGAGACAAAACAACAGTTCACCAATGAACAGTTCGGCTTGATCACGCCTCTCGTCCATACACCAAGTTCACCGGCTAACGAATCACATCGCGAAATACAGCGTCCGTAGCTCGATTCGTAGCCACACGGCTACTATTTTCCTAGACATAGCCGGAGACTTCGACAAGGTCTGGCCCAACGGCCTGCTTTTCAAGCTCCGTCCTATGGCACTGCCAAACTCTCTCGTTCACATGATTCGCAAATACCTGTTGAATCGCACATTATAGGTTAGAAGGGACACTGTTGTCCTCTCGACCCATTCGCGCCGGAGTCCCGCAACGCTACAATCATTTGTGTTGCTGCTGTGCTGTTTGTTTATGTAAAAAATATTTATTTTCAGGAACGTATAGTAATACAAAATAAAGAATGGGTAGCATTAATTCCATATTGGGCGTCTTGGCCGTACGAGACAATGCTTTTACCATTAAATAAAAAAACGCAAAGAATGACAGATTTAAATGTCAATCAAAAACAAGAATTGGCGGGAATTATGAAAGAATTGTGCACAAAATATGATAATTTGTTTAATTGCAGCTTCCCTTATTCTATGGGATGGCATGGTGAGTTACAATATTTTATCTGTATAATATTATAAAGCTGAATAGTTTGTTTGGTTCCACGCGCTTATCTCCGGGACTACTGGTTCGATGGACAATGGATATCGAGAAAAGCTATAGATTCGAAGTAACTCGCACAAAGATACCTCCTGTGCTTAGAATGTATTATGTGACATATGTAACAGTAGTCAGTATTCTCGTACATACCATCATAATATTTGACTTCGAGGACGAAGTTGTGTATATAAAGGATAGAATTAGAGAAATCTTATACTGCAACACGATGGTCCTAGCATGTATCTCCATATATGTCCATTTGAAGACTATTTCAAACTTTCTAAATTTCTGCGTTAAGCTACATCAAGTTACAAAAAGCATGAGATATGTGAAGATTAAAAAAATATTATATAAATTGTGAAATTAATCTTACATACTTGAATAAATACTATTGATATATCTCAAACAATTGTTCACTTATTACTGTAGTTCAAATTACCTACAGTATTTAATTAATATTTATTTTAGTTTTTGCCAATAATTATACTATAAAAACTTCTGTTTACTCCAATTATTATAATAATTTATTTCTTTTTTCACAGGTGCACCAACAGGTGCATCTACAAAACCAGGAGATTCTTCACATTGGTTATTCCACGGGATGTACCTTCCACCCCTATTACGTTCTGCTACAGTTAAAAAATTCATGGTTGGGTATGAAATGTTAGCACAACCGCAGAGAGATTTGACACCGGAACAGGCCGCGCAGAAATTAAGAGAGTGTAATACTATACATTATAAATTAAAGGAATAAAAACTACCATTATTATAAATGTCAAAGTTTATGAGAGTGGATGAAATAATATAGCTTATACATCAAAATAATAGGCTACAATTGATGTAAAGAATTTTTATAAATTGGCTTCGTTTAAATAATACGAACAAAGCAGCGCGTGGTCGTTAATTTTTCGTTCCTAATAACTCCCTACATGACAATTTTTAACGTTCTAATTTCAGTGGTTTCGTCTGTGCGTAGCTAGGGTAGCGTTTTAAGTTAATAGATTCACGCTTTTAAAAAAAAACTATAATAGTTTTAAGACACTCTGTTCTTTATAATAAAATAACACAATATGTGTTCTGTAACACCATAATCTAAAGAATAAATATATTACTTGTTTTAGTTATTATTTTTAAACAAATAAAAATCTATATCTGTACATAGAATTAATTTGTAACCAATCGCTATCTGTATATGGAAGATATATATCTATGTAAGAAAATCTATTATATAATAAAATCTATCACTCTTGATATGAGACCAAGTGAATGAGAGTGTATATTTGGGAAGTATGTTCAGTAGAGATGGAAGATGTTTGGCCGTACACAATACAGTGTTGATACCGACTCTGTTATACGGCAGCGAAACGTGGGTATTACAGAAGAAGAATGAAAGAAAGATGGATGCTGTGGAGAAATCATGTCAAATGGATTTAGTAACATATCACGTGTATTTCAAGATGATTATGCCAGTCAAAGACAACCTGGAACTTTTCTGTCTAGACATTTTTTGACGTGGTCCTTAATTTTTTATCTATCTAACAGGGTAGGCAAAGGGAACCTAGTGTTACTCCGTGTCCCACTTTTCGCCGAATTCTGGAGGCATTGCGTGTTGTTGTTGTGTTGGCGGAACTCAATGTTCAACTGCCTCGACACCAGAGCAAAGAATTAGAAACATACATTTAAATAAATATTTCATTTCCTCGCGTTTACAAATTCATATACAAAATATTCTTTTTTCAAATTGATTATGGTAAGCACTTTTAAATCGCTACAATCGTTAAAAAAGGCTATCTCTGACACAGCTATCCTGCATCACATTCAATACACATTAATTCCGTACATGTTTATCCTGTAAATATTCTTGAACAGTATAATAAGTTTTACTTGTTAGTATTTTTTTACAGATACTTTAAACTGTTGTAATGCCAAACTAAGAATACATTGCGGTAATTTATTATATACACGTATACGCAGACCCATATAAGATTTTTTACTTTTTGGAGGCGAAAACTTGGCATAACACGCTTATCTTTATTTCTCGTTCCTATCGTATGTATATCACTATTTTTACTATGACACTGTACATTTTGCCGGAAAAACAGAATATTATAATATAGAAATTGTGAAGCAAGTGTAATGTTATCTGCATCTCTAAAAACATCTCACAGTGAATCTCGAGCTCTTAGGTTATAAATAGATCTCACGGCTCTTTTTTGGAGAATAAATGTTAAATTTATATGTGTAGCACTACACCATAGCAGCATTCCATAAGATAAAATACTATAAAAATATCTGTATAGTAGATTAGTCGGGCAGTTTCAATGTCCGTAATATGTCTTATTTTTTTAATTGCGAACGCGGCACAGCTGAGTTTATCCGCAAGTGCATTCAAATGAGTGTTCAACTGGAGTTAAAAAATATCTCTCCTTAAAGAGAGAGAATTTTGTTTTTACTTTTGTTATATATAACTTTTAGTCTAAATATTAAATTCATTTTAAATGTTAAAATAGTTTCATATTAAATGTGTAATAATCGTGAAAACCAAAAAACTTATTATGTTAAATTCATATAAAAATTTGAGTAAGAATAGCAAAATTTGAAGCTGCCTGCTCTGAACCTTAAAATAAGTATAATCACTATATCATTATTAAACTATACACTACATTTTTATAGAGATAAAAGTTATATTATAAATTGTTTAATAAATTGTATTAATTTAAAAATAAAACATTTAATTCTATTTAATTATTTATTTCATGAATTTTCAGAATTATATGTATAATGCATATTTTATGATGTATTCATAAACGGAACATAAAATTAAATGTCAATGTCATTTGTCAGCTGTCAAATAAACGCACAAAATGGCCGAAGGAAAGCTATGAAGCTTCCATTCGCAATAAATATATTTAAAACAAACAATATTTAATATAAAATGAAGGAAATAAATATAAATATTGAGGGTTACAATGAAAATGGCGTTTGCGTCGGGTGTTTAAATTACAACCGTAATATGTTTCATAATAAACATGTTAAAGAATGTTTTAAAGTATTAGCCGATATTGATGTGAGTAAATTTAAATATTGTACAAGTAAAGCATTATTAAAAATGTAATTAATGTATTCAAGATGTTAACTTTTATCGGCGATTCATTATCATTGAGAAATTTTGTTTTATTTAAGAAAAAATAATAGAACAAAGCCATCCCTGGATCCGCCATTGTTTTTTTTATTGACCGAATAAATATGCGCCTACCTTAAATTGTTTTTTTAATCGTATTACTTGTATGTAAAAAATATTTAATATTATTAAACCTTTATAATAATATTCCCTTATTTAAATTGCTTACTAAAATTAAAATATTAATAGTATATAATAATAAAATATAGATATTAAAAAAAAATGAAATAAATTTCATCAATTAAAAATTCTACAGTAATTGAAAGTTCTTATTCTATAGAAACACTTGGACAAGGTCTTAGTGATAGTTTAAGTTCACACTGAATCCAGAAACTGGATAGGCTGAAGGAACCTAATGTTCAGACATTTCATTCCCCAGTTTGCAAGACACTGAACATTGAGTAATAGAGGAAATAAACATTATTCATCCTGTAAATGGGAATCATAACCATAAGCCCATGATTACAGTCACACTCTCCCACTACGCCACAATGGTTGCTAATTAATAATAACATGTATTCCTAACACAATTTTTTCTGTTTAATTTTACAGATACCAGAAGGAATAGCAATTAGAATATGTTGGGAATGTGACACATATATAAATAACACAGTAAAATTTAAACAACAAATACTAAAATCTTACCAAGCGCTTATTGAATATTCTGAAAAGGTAATCTATATTAAAACTAATAAAATTTTTACTTAAATATGCATTTATTATAGCTACACAATGTAAACTGAATAACTAACTGAAAACAGAATAACCAGAGTGAACTAAGGGAGAGTTTACATTAATTAATTACAGACATACGCTTCGCCAGGATGGTCTCATAGTTTTTTTTAAGGAAGTTTAAATGTCGTTATAATATTTTTTGTATAGGATAAACATTTTAGTTTGGGAAGATAGGGAAAACGTAGTTTCATGACAGTATAATTTGAATTTTGAATTGATGTAGCACTAGGTTCTCAGGTGTGGGAACCTACCTTCTCTGCTATATTTGGGATACAGCATAAACCTAAAAACAATTTTTTTTACAGCATACATTTCTAAGTGATCCTACTGATTTATCAAAACAAGCAATTCAAAGATTTTCAAGTCATTTCTATTTAGATACTGAGGAAGTGAAAAAAGAACCTATTGTTGAACCTATTGACAATGTACACATTATTAAACAGGAAATCGATGATACATTAGATAAAGTCGAATTAGGTAAGAATTTTTCTGGTTCACATTTGTGTTACGTGGCGAAACTTAACTCCGCGCTTTGTCTTACGGGAACGGGAAATTTTTCCATGTCTATGTATGAACCGACAACAACAGATAAATGTTTATTCATAAAGCTTGAACATATTAATGAATTTCTTTTTTTTATATATACATACATATGTTACAAGTTTCTTTGTATATATAGCAGGGTAAGCCTAGGAACCTAGGTGTGAAGAAACTCTGTTCACGACTTCTCCCTTAATTTTTGAAACACTAAACTCAATGCTGTATATGTCATTTTTTCTCAGAAATCCCAGAACTAACAGAATTACCAGAGATTGATGTAAAAGAAGAAATACATCAAGAAGACAGTATAAGTTTAGATTTTTATGAAGATTTGCCTAGACATAGTGAGACAGATGATGACATAGTCTTATCAAAGCTTAAAACTGACAAAGAAGTTAAGAAAAAGAAGAAAAAAAAGAAAAAAGATAGGAGTAAAGAGGAGAAGGTAATTTTATTCATGGATTTTTGTGATTTGTGGTGTATTTTTTGCGACATATAAATTTATAATTATTATATTATACTGTTTTAGCATTTTTATGGGGTATTTTTTTAATGTAAAGGGATTATTATATCTTAAATGTAGTACTTTAGTTCATGTCTAATTAATTAGAAAGAATGTCTATAGTTTCTAGTTTTGAGCTTGTGATGTAAAATGTATGATTTACTATTAAACAGATAAAAAAAATTGCTAGTGGTTTATTACGGACTACCTCAAAGCATATGAGAAAAAATTAAAATAAAAAAAAACTTCATAAAATTTTACTAACTAAACGCAAATACCCTTTCTTGTTAATTAATAAGCGTGAATTACAAGAAAATAAAAAAATATATATTTTATTTTACTTGTTTATTTATATAACTTTTTCGTGCTTAACTTTTTAATATGCCTTTTTTGATAAAGAAAGAACTAAAAGACAAAAAAACACGGCGCTTACTAAATTTACCGGAATCACTAGTAGAATTATACACAATGACAGAAGAAGAGATGTGGTCAACACGAGAAAGAGATCTCTCGAGTGGAGAATTTCAGAAATTAAAATACAAATGTGAACTATGCCTGATAGGGTTTAATACTAAAAAGTTAAAGGACTTACATGATAGTGGGAAGCATTTCTCGGTAAGATTTTCCTTTTTTTACTTCACTGCTACCTTTTCCCGCTAAGAAGAGTAGACTGATACTGTTGGTGTGTTATCAGTTATTTTCTTTGAAAAGAACATTACGTTTTGAATGCATCTTATTTTATACTTTTAAAATGCTTAAATTTTTTTCATCATAAACTACTATAATATTATAAATGTGAAAGTTTGTGAGGATGGATGTTTATTCTTCTTTAAAGCAAAAACTACTGTACAGATTCAGATGAAACTTTAAAGCAATATAGCTTATATATCAGGGTAAAATATAGACGACAATTTATGTCACCATTTTGTATAATTTGGCTATACTAGATCAATAAATTTAATGTAGCTGCGGTTGGATCGTTAGTTTTATATGTGTTATTTTTTTATTTTCAGAAAGCAGAGGATGATTATACTTGTGATGTGTGCAAATCACATTTCTTAACGAAGGAAAACATAAAGTTTCATAGAAAATTACATTTATCTGCTTTTAAGTGAGTATTATCCATATTTTTTTCACTCCCAAAGAAAGCATATGAGTGTTATAAGTTTAAAGGCCGGTAACGCATCTGCAGCTCCCCTGGTCTTACACGAGGACGTGGGCCACGGTGATCACTTCGCGAGTTTCCCTTGTCTGTCTTTTTGTGGCATCGTGACACTCAAATGGATAAATCTATTTTGATTTAGTTTTTTTTTTGTTTAAAAAGTAACTTAATAGAGAGCAATCTTAGCCATGATTCAATAATAAATGCCGTTTCAAGATTATCAGCTCTTCTGGTTGGTTGCTTGTTTACTGTTTAGAGATTTTTGTGTCAGAGTTTTTTTTATTATAAATATATATATTTTATATTATTGTGCATATTTATATTATACAAACTTTTACTGACAGCTACGCCTAGTCAAATGTAAAATAAATAAGAAATAACGCCGATTTTATAAAGTCTATATTATATCCTTCCTCAATAAAACGGACTATCCAAAAATAATTTTTAATTTGTAGCAGTAGTTCCTGAAATTAGCGCTATCAACCGAACAAACTCCTCAGCTGTATAATATTAGTATAGATACGGATGGAAAATAAAAATAAAAATTATTGTCTTTTATATTTTTTTATTTAGGTTCAGAAAAAAAACGTTCAAAATTACCACATACTTCATTTTTTTGCAGATGTCGAGAATGTAGCCTAATAACTACATTAAAAAGAATAATGTTAGAACACGACTGCGCTAAAAAAATGCCCGGATATACCTGTCCTGATTGCCCTGATAAGAAATTTAGGTATTTACAGAGATGCTAACAACATAAATAAATTGTAACAAGCGTATAAAAGTTTCGACGTAGCTCGATGAGAACCATACGAGCTACGTCGAAACTTAGTGGTCAGAGCGCCTGGTCGGTTTCCAGAAGGCGTGGATTCGAGTCCCGTTCAAATTTTTATACGTTTTCTAAATAATTATTTTTCTTTCCTAAGTGTGGTATTCCACACTTTAAAAATATTAAAAATTTAGGTATTTATATAAACTAGCAGGCCTGACAGATATTAATCTGCCAAATAAAAAAAAGTTTTTTTTTTTTACTTGCACGTTGTATCCCGCATATACACTACACTCCGTTTCTCACTTTCCGTATGCCGTTTATTCGAGTTAATGCGAGCTTAAGACAAATCGTGGCATTGAGTTCTGCTAATCAATACTCAATGTCTCGAAAGTGAGATGCGTGAGGAACGCACCATTTTATTTTCGGGGATACCTTAACCACTCGGTTCCATCTACCTACCATGTGCGGGATACATCGTGAAGCTGATTATGTGTATATTATAGAGATTATAAAAGTTAGTGATTTTTCATTTGATAAAATTATAATAAATAGTTTCTTAACAAAAACTATATAAAAACAAATTGAAGTTGAATTACATTATTTAATATTTCGAATTTGAGTATATTTCTAAATAGTAAGATTTTTTATTTTAATTTTTAAATATTTCCATATAGGTAGTAATAAAAGAACACTTAATCTAGAAAAAACTTTTTTAATATTCATTAATATAATATTAAATATTTGTAGGTTTTTGGAAAAAAATACTGTTGCTTTTTGTACTGTTATTAAAATATCTTTTCTAAAAATGTAAAGATATAAAATATATTTGCAAAGTCACATATACAATATTTATTATATTTTTTTATTAATATATACTTTTTAACTTTTTGTGCAGTACTAGATCAAAACTATCCTACCATAGAACGGTGGCGCATCAAGAAAAACCTCAATGTGACTGTTGTGGGAAAATATTTGCAAATAAAATGACATTGAAATATCATTTGAAGTAAGTATTTTATAATTTAACTAACATTTCTTTTATTTCTTTTGTATTCTTTTCTCGCAATTTTGAGTTCCGCTCCTCTTCCACACGCTATGCCTCCAGAATTAGGTAATAAATTAATTTTTAACAAGAGAAAACCGACCTTAAACAACAATAATATACAATACAATAATAAAAAGTAAAAAATAATTTTATATAAAGTAAAACGTACTTTGATTTTGAAGAACAAAAATAATTTTAAAAAGATTTTATAATTTTGAAGTCGGTGCCAAGTAAAACAAACAGGATAAGTAATTCGATATAGTAGTAAGGTTGTTGGAGCATTACCCTGACACCGACTTCAAAATTATAAATTCTTTTTTAATTTTTTTTTCCTTCAAATAAAAATCGGTTGGCGTGATATTGAGTTATTCATCCATTTGTCGCGCAAATTTAAGACTTGTGATTTTCTCAAACATACTAATGCCAAAAATGGACAAAAAAAATGAGACTACACGGGACGCATTAACTTTCAAATTCACCCAGTCAAAAGTTCTGAGGTAACAAACATAAAAAAAAACAGTCAAATCGATAATCTCCTTTTCTTAAAGAAGTCCGTTAAAAAAATTAACTATTACCTGAATTACCTTCTTTCTTACACATTTTAGTGCTCTGGTATTTTTTTTCCAATAAATAAAATAAGGTAGTCATGTAGCCTATGTATAGCCTATGCTTCTTCAATTCCTGAGATTAGCCCGTTCAAAGAAATTCTTCAGCTTTATATTATTAGTTTTTTTTAATAATTTATTCATAACAAAAAAAATGTATGAGACACATTATAATAACGACTAACAATAACGTACAATAATGTTAAAATTTATCAATTAAAACACATAATATAATATACTACTAAAAATATATATATATTAAATGAATTAATAAAAAATCACAGATGACAAGCAGCTAATGGCTGTGAGATCGATTCTCGCTAGAACAATTATTATATTAAATTATTTCCCCAACCATGTACTAAAACGCGGCGTTTAATTCCACCTCAGTACAAAATGTCTCTTAAACTGATCAAAAGTTTAGAAACCAGTGTTTTAAAACTTGGTACTCTTTATCAATTGGCCACTTTCTTTATCTTTTATATATATTTTGTGGTTAGAATATAAAAAATAAATATAAAGACTGTATTTAACAGATTTTCTCTGTTTACAGATTATTGCCAAATAATAAAGAAGAAAAACCAAATGAAAAAATGTTCATTCCATGCAAAGGTTGTAACAAAGTGTTTCACTCTAAGAAAAGTTACAGGTCGCATGTGTAAGTATTTAGTTTTTTTATTTTTTTCTTTATTTAAAAGTAATTTGTAATGGTTTCAATTGGAACTATTTTAATGGAAAAGTAGTTAATGGTATCTATGAAGTGTACTTATTTAGAAAACGTATAAAAATTTGAACGTAGCGGGACTCGAACCCGCGCCTCCTGGAAACCGACCAGGCGCTCTGATCACTGAGCCATGCGTTCTCATCAAGCTACATCGAAATTTTTATACGCTTGTAACAACTTATTTATGTTGTTAGTATCTCTGTAGGGATTTATTCAAATTTCCGCTACCCAAAGATAATTACTAAGAATTATCGTCTGGCAAGAGAGAATGCTATTTATTAAATATTTTTATACGTTTTCTAAATAAATATTTTTGTTTCTTAAGTGTGGATTAACACTTTAAAATAGGTAAAAATATTTATAGATATAAATAGCTTTCTCTCTCGCCAAACGATAATTGCCTTGAGATTTGCCTACTGCTGTGAGCGGGATTCAAAGTGAAGCTGATTTAATTTTAAAAATATATTTTTTATTTATTCAAGTGTATGGTGACGGACGAAGGTGTTAACCTGCCAGTGTCCAATATGCGATAAACTATTCCAATGGAAAAAAAACTTATCTTTAATCTCGAGTATTAATATATAAAATTCTGAACCATTATTTTTTTCCATTTAGAAAATAAGCCATATATTTTATTACTATAAAAATAAAACATATTTTTTATGCTTGCTTTAATTAAGCCTATTTTTATCCATTTAGTGAATAAATCATTAAAAAGATATTAAATTGTTCAAGTGTTATTCATGAAGGCGTGACCTACCCGTGTCCTATATGCGGTAAACTGTTCCAATGGAAAAGGAACCTCGCGCGCCACACGAGGAACCATCGAGAGAGGGAAAATGGCGCCTTATACCAGTGCAGGGAGTGCGGGAAGAGCTTCTCCAGTCGAGACTGTTACAATAATCATATGAAGTTGAGTAAAAAACACGTGGACGATAGCAGTTATATGTGAGTTTTTTTTTTAAGATTGTGATTTTTTTTTATTTAGATTTTTTTAAAGAAAGATATGGTACAACCATATAAATATGTTGAAGTTAGCAGTTGTTTGTAAGAATTTGACAGTTTTTTGTTAAATAACACTCTAAATCTGTTTTTGACTTCATCTATAGTTACGATGTTTACATATGTAGATTATGTACGTATTTTTAATTTGCACGCAAAAAAATTTATGTATATAATTAAATCAATTATTCATTAATTTATTTAGCGTGTATATTCATAATAAGAATATATAAAACAATTTTATCTAAGACAAAAAAATAATATGTGCTATATAAAAAACCTTTCCATTCTTAATCTCATGCTGTATCTCATACACAGCAAGGTAGACATGACAACCTGGGGGTCTGGTGTCAAGTTCCCCCGTTTCCAATAAGACTTCTGTTCCCCACTCTGCCGAATTTTGATCATATTACGTGTTGGGTGTATGTTCGGTGCTAGTGCGAGGAAATGAAAATATTAGATAATTTTTTACCCCAAGTCGAAATCCAATCAACAACTTTTCTTTCTCTTAACTAGTTC
>DWMY01000877.1:0-18370 GCA_018249775.1 Heliconius hecalesia formosus | reverse complement strand
AATATATACATATGTATATCTACATCATAAGTCACGACCCTCAAAAATAATTCGAACATTAATCGAAAATAACAATATTAGTACAAAAATGAGCAATATTAGAAATATTTTATGTATGCACAAATAACATAAATAAAACAATTATATTCAATTAAATACTTTAACAAAATAACAAAATAAATTTGAAATATTATAATAACACCTTCAATAAAATATGTATTAAATAGTGATGTAACGAATTTAAATTGAAAATTCGTAAAAGCAAATATAGTTTTTTTTTAATTTTAACCTTGTTTTTTTAAACTCATTCGTTACATCACTAGTAAAAATAGCATATATAAAGCGTACATATATTTTTACCTTTTTTTAGCTAGTATATCAATATTTTTAAGCTAATATTTTAATGTTTATATACATTATATATTCAATTAGTACCGTTAGCGTATTTAGATTTAGATTTTTCTGGGAGTGGAGCCTGGACTTTAGCTTTGAACAAATATGTTCGTTCCGATATATTTTTTAATTTTTTGTAAGTCAAATTATTGGGGTGGGCACCATACAATTCTGGGGTGGGCACTGACCATCCGGCTCCTCTCCCTACCATTTCATGATTAGCATTCAGGTAATTCAACTTTAGGAACCTTAATAATAGGTAAATTCTTTTTGAATTTATCGATATCCATGATAAAGTTCGTTTTGTCTTCTTTTGGGTCTCCGGAATCGGTTGCGTTTAAGTAATGGAGTTTCAGGCTCTTTGGATTTGTTTCTTCTGCTGTTTCATTTCCATTTTTGGGCATGTTTCCGACAATCTGAATTAAAAAAAATATAGAATAATTTAAATATTACTAGGGACCATCGAGGATCGATCTTACTCTGATAAAGAAACAAACCACGCGTTGAGTTGCGCCACTCATCACACAATTTCTCTAAAATTTATCGGAACGCAGAGAGTTAACAACGTGTAAAGATGCATTCCCCTGACGCCGCACTTGCAGCTCGTGGAAACAAACAATAGGGTTTAATATATTTGCTGAGTTACCTATTTTCAATAATATAATTTTTAAATTAATATTCTTTGTCTTCAACTTGCTCTGATACAGAAAGGTTCTCTTTGTAAAATTAAATAAATATTTTTTTAAAAAAGTTTTAAAAAGTGTAATTTAAATAGAGATTGGAGAATTTATGTTAATTTGTATTGCACAATAATAATAAATATTATTTAAAACATTTGTAAACATGCAATGTAAGTATATTAAATTAATTAATTCAGTGTTTAGTTGTAAAAACAATTAAAGTTATTGTTTTGAGGAAAATAGAGAATATTTTACGGGAACAGCATATAGGGTAAAATATTTTAAGCCCATACCGTAATGAAATTAATCAAAAACCTTAACAGTTTAGATTTACGATTTTTTTTCATTTCACGATGTTTATCCATACCTGTATTCCGTGTGACGCAGTTACGCATAGATATCAATAACGTAAACACGGACTACTACAAAAATACTACTAACAGACAACTTTGAACTTTGCCGCCAGTTTTTGGTTTATGCTGCGTGTGTCGTTCTTGACAAATGGCGGTTTTTCACAACGATCATTTTATTACTTATTTTGTTTGAAAAAATCACTTTTTAATTTTTTGGAAAAAAAAAAATTGTGTTAGGCTTTTATAGAGTAGTTAAAACTGTGGTTTCATTCAAAGTGGTGCTGACAAAAACAGTCTGTATATACCAAAATTAATTTCATCTCATTGTCTTATCGTTACATATTTATTATTTGCAGAATTAATAAGTAATGAAAAAAAGAGTTTATTTATTACCTGAACAGAAAGTTTCCTAAACAACTTCTTGTTACCAGAGGAGAAGTGATTTTCGATCCAATTATTAACGTCTGCAATTTTTACTTGATGTACCGCCTCAGCCTATAATAATATAAGCACAATAAATAAAATCTTCGACAAAAATAAATAAATATTTTTAATAAATACAAAATATAGCCATTGTAACGCAGTATTATCTATTAAAAAAAATAAGGAAACCACGACACTAAACATCAAACGACTGTTCATAGTTTATTGAATCATGATTATGAAACAAAAAAGAGCGTTTGGGAGTTACAGACAGAAATACAGATAAACACACAGACACGTCAAACTTATAACACTCATTTGTTTGCGTTGGGGGTTAAAAAAAATGCAATATCTAATACTATTAGTTAAATAGACAGAAAGTGATGTAAAATAATATATTTTTTACTGATCAAAATAATGTAATTACCTCAGTAAAGAGCCTATCGAACTGGTACTGTTGAAATACGATCTCACTCCAATATCTTTCAAACTGTAAATTTTATGACAATTTATATTTTATTCAAAAAAAATACATATCATAAATCAATTTATAATTGGAAGGATAAATAAATTTATAATAAATTTATAATTTATTTATCCTTCCATAAATAATAGTTTTTTTTTTATCTGTTATAACAAAACTTATATGTCATGTTTTTAGTTACATTGGCTTGCCAAACAAAACAAAAAAGTGAAAATCAATATATTCTTTGTTTAATAAGGGCGAGAACTCTTTATTCGACAATTTATATAGATATGAGTTATCAGATCAAAGAATCTGACAATCAAATAAAATAACAGTTAGTGTGAAGTAAAGATCTCAAATGTTTATATATTTTGTTATAAGCTGATAAATAATAACATCATATAAAATAGACTAAATTTTCAATGACCACATAATACCACATATATCTATTAACAAAAAGAAACTAAGCAAAATAATTATATCAATTATAAATTGGTGGTTGGTATTTTTTTGTTATTATATATGAGGCCAGTCGTGGCGCAGCGGCACAAAGTGTGACTGTAAAATCGACTGGTTGTGGGTTCGATGCCCACTCGAGGAAATGAAATATTTACTTAAATTTATATTTCCATTTCTTCGCTCTGGTGTCAAGGCAAAGCGCGGCGTTCTGTCACTGAACACGCAATGCCTCCAGAATTCGGCACAAAGTAGGGAACGGAGTGTCTTAACACTAGGTTCCCTCTGCCTAGCAGGGTTGCTGTGTGCGGGATACAGCGTGAAGCTGATTAAAAATATATATAATAACAACAAAATTCACATTGACAAGACAATGACCTCATCATTTAGTGCGTTATCAGAAGAATATTTCTGTTGCTCGAGGGCGCTCCTCACTGGAGCGAGCGCCTTCTCTCCGTCCTGATGCGTGTCTCGGGCGAACTTCTTTAGGAACGCCTCTATTCGTTGATCTACATATGAAACGCTGTATGGAAATTGTATATAATGTTATTTTAATTGTATATTTAGTCGACGAGATGTGAGAACAAAACAAGCGCGAATCGGTTTTTTGCACGCGTTTTTTGCGATATAAACGGTTATATCTTTTATTAAGTAAATGTTCAAGAAATCATGGGGCCGTAGATTTGAGATAATGACCCTTGACAGACAGTCAGACGGGCGGACAACAAAGTCCTCTAATTAGGGTTTCTTTTTTTCCTCAAAACGGTACGGTACGGAACCCTAAATTACAGTACGAAAATCTTTAAATCAAATCTGCGCACCCATCTACAGCTAACTTCAGTGCGACCACGACTGGGTCAACTATCTATGTGCTGACAAGGACGTACCTAAACTTATCCACTTCTGTGTTGACAGTAACAGAAAAGCCCAGAACACCAAAATTGTATCTGATTGTATTGAACACGCTGTAGCCGAGCTGTTCTTTAGTACGGAGCGTGTCGAACACCGGTTCCTCCATAAGCATCTACATTCGTAAATAGAGCAAAACTTCAGTAATAAGTGAAGAAATTATATCTTTTCATTTTTATTATATAAATGAGTCCTCGAAAATTCTTTAAAACTTTTTCTCATATATAAAAAAAACTAAAAAGATAATAAAAATTAGATCACATTGATTACTTTGTGATCTTATGTGTGAATGTATGTTCTCATGTATAGATGTGTGATCATAAGTGTGGATTCATAACTTAACGTTGACGATAAATGTTTGTTCTTATATATGGATATGTGACATCACATGTGAATGTGTGCTCTGGTTCGAATGTGTGGATGTGTAATATGATATGTAGATGTAACCGTATGTGTGAATATGTGGATTTTTTTGTGCATGTGTGATCACGTGTGGATGTACGATGACGTATGGATGTGTAATGTCATAGCTTTACAATGACGAAATTGGCGTATATATTATATTCAAGTTTGGTAATTTAATAAAATATTTTTTTTACTAATATTCTTTTTGGTCTTTTACTTTTCTTTGGTTTTATTTATTATCCCTTTATGAATTAATTTATTATCTATGACTCAATCTCATTACGTACTATGTACCATTATTAGTTTTTGAAAATCTATTTAAACAAATATAAATTATATTTTATGTGTATGTAACATTTATGTATATATAAATATATATATATATATATATATATATATATATATATATATATATATATATATATATATATATATATATATATATATATATAAAAAATTATATTGTAAATATTTTATTTTTTGCACCGCCCACTTGTTTTATACAACTCCAAGATCCAAAGGTTGCCTGGAAGAGATCGCTTTAAGCGATAAGGTCGCCTTGTTGTACTTTTTTTATTATTATTATTATGTTTGTAAGTTGTTTTGTCTCTTTTAAATGTGCAATAAAGTATATTTATTATTATTATTATTAATATTGGCAAATATATAATATTGGGAACTATTAAGTAAGGAACAAGACACAGCAAAGTGTTCGTCGTATCTTTCCGCAGAGTCAGCCTATGTGACCAATTGAAACGATTAGCGTGATGTCATATGGCTTACAGCCTTAGCCAAAAATTAGATTATCCAACACAAAGAGATTTATTAAATTTCAACCAGTGGGTACCTTGTCTCTGAGATTAGCACGATTAAACAAACAAATTCTTCACTTTTATAATATTAATATAGATAAAAAGGAACATATTATTAATAAAATAAATCTAATTAATATAAAAAAAATATCTAACTACATACCATAATAACCTCCAAAGTTGACGTATCTTTAGGATTGGCTACTTCACCCTGGTAGTATGTTGTCACTCTACTGTTAGTAGATGACGGGTTAAGACTCTCAACTCGAACACGTTTCTCTCCTAATGGCAACTTATGTACCCTTATCTGCTTAGATAAAATAATTATTTTAGAAAAAAAAACTAACCTAGTAAAGAAAAAAATCTTAACCCATTTAAGATTAAGTCCATCTGTTTATGTGTTGGAAGCGTCAGCGCTCCTTTTATGGGAACAGCATATAGGAAAAAAAAATTCAAACTGATACCTAAACAAAATAATCAAGATGCCTCAACAGTTCAGACGCAGGATTCTTTTTCATTTCATGATGTTAATCCATACTGTGTTACGTGTAACGCAGTTACGAAGAGATACCAATAACGTAAACACATACTAATATAAAGATACTACAAAGCGATGCCGATCTGCCGCTTTTCATTCTTAAAAACATACCAGAACGAGAGAGGGCTATCTCTCGTTCTATTTTACGTAATTGAATTTCGCCGCCAATACCTACCCAACTTTGTGAATGAGGCGTGTGCGGCGTTATCGCTTTGATAGGATTCTGTTCGCTTTGATAGTGTCTAGGTGAGTCGTTCTTGATAACGTTTTATTTTACAACAGTAAAATTTATTATTTTGTTGGAAAAAAATCACTAATAATAATTGGCATAATCTCTTTTGTTTGAATTTTATTAGGTTTTTATAAAGTAGTTAAAACTATGGTTTCATTTCAAGTGGCGATGACAAAAACACTTTGTATATGTACTGACCGCTTGGAAATAACCATTATATCAAAATAGCCTTATAAAGCTGAAACTAATAGCAAATTTCCGGGTCTACATTCCCTTGGAACACGTTCTGTGTTCCAAATTAAGCTGTGAAAGTTATTGAAAGAGATAAGCGTTGATGCATCTTTTGTCGGATTTTGTAGGAAATTCGCTAAGTAATTAAAATCTGTGGGGTTATTTACTTCTCATTTGTCTAATTTCATAATGGATTTTTTTCAGGATGGGAAAATTTACAGCACAAATAAATACTAGGTTTAATACTCGTAGACTCGGAGACGCAACGATTGTGGATTCGATCATTATATATTCGAATATTATATTTTAATTATACACAACGGAGTGACTCAACGCTAGGTTCCGTTAGCCTAACCAGCTATTGGGAAAGCTTCAAGCAGTTTTTATTTGTTTTACAGCAAAAATATAAAATAAATTATTATTTACCTTAGGCATTTCCTTCTCGCACAGTGGCTTCCAATTTATATTTTTATGAACATTTTCAGATATCGTGATAGCTTCATTCCAGGCGAGGTTGCCTTGTACAAGTACCTTAAAAGTATTTTTTACTTCTAAATAATAAATTAAGTAATATTTATTGATCCAAATAGCACCATTTTGCTTATTTATAATAAGCGCGACTCAGACTCTCCCCTTTTGAGGCTATAATTTTTTTAGTATTTAACCACAAATGTATACTTGTAGTTTTCAGATTTTTTTCTGAACTAGTACTGCCAAATTTCATAATTCTAGGTCAACCAGAAGTACCAAGTTACTATATAAATGGCCACATCTTTTTTTAAGTAAATGTAGAAATTAGTTTTTTGTCAGGAAATTATGGGGCAGACATACATACAGACAGACAGACAGACGGATGGACAGTAGAGTGATTTTATAGGATCCCTTTTTTCCTTAAAAGTATGGAACACTAAAAAAATAAGAAATAATGTATTATTTCTTAATTTTTTATAACGATTAAATTAAAAAAAATATTTGTTTTACATCATATTTGTAGTAAACGTTATGAGTTCGATTCCCACTCGTGGGTGTAAACTATTTTCATTTACTAGTTCTGGTCACAGCAGGACATGCAATATACCGAAAATTGAGTCATGATTGGAGTGTCTTAATACAATATTCAAGAATATCTTAACACTTTCTGCCTACCCTATTACACGCGGGATACGGCGTGAAGCTAAAAATGAACTCAGTTTCACGCTATATCCCTCACATAGTGTTGAAAATCAACACTAGGTTTTTGACTTGGTGCCAGAGCAAAGAAATGAAAATATTAATAAATAAAAATTTACTCCTCCTTGTACCATGACGGCCTCTAAACAAAAAATAATAATTATATATTTTTTTAATTTAAAGTCATGCTATTATCACCTGCAAATACATTTTCCCTAACAACTTGTGAGTGTATTCTTTCAATTCGGAATACGTAATATTTTGTAAGACGGTGGCTGTGTCCCTCGCAGATATATAGGGCTCCTGAAGTACATCCGTCCGGACATCTCTGTAACAAGTATTCAATTCAGTCAATAGTTTAAATTGTATTCGCTTTGGTATTAACTTTGATTTTCTACAAAAATAAAAATAAGTTAAGTTTACGATTGTAGGTTAAGAGGCAATATAATTTATAAAAGTTGAGAAATCTAAGTTTGCGTGTGCACAGTTTATGGTTTTTTTGAAGCTTGTCACTTGCGAAATTTTACAATTCTAGGTCTAAAATAATTTATAAGAGTTTTTTTTTATTCCGGGGACAATTTCACATAAAATAGCATAAACTATCGTTTCTTTAGATTGCGTTGACTCGAAGAAAATATATCGAGATGATCTTGACAAAAAATGGTCTTTACCGACAAAAAGACCAAAAAGCCAGATATACAAAAAATGGATATCTTTAAGGGTTGCGGTTTCTTGTTTATAAGTATTATAATATATAAAGTGGTATAAATAAATGAATTGTCAACGATTGTTATTTTAGACAGTACTTTGCTTTGTTAAGTAATTAAGTGAATTCAAGTGGGTAAGCTGGAATAATTGATCCATGTCAGGCTACTTAGCTGATACAATAAGATAAGATAAAAAGTATTTATTGCACACGTTAATAGGATTGATTACATCAATTTTTTAGGATATAATATGCACAAAGGCGGCCTTATCACTAAAAGTAATCTCAGGCAACCAATTTGAAGAAAGGATATATCTAAACGTGAGGGCATAATGTGGTGCAAAGCGACGTGAATAAACTTTATATATATATATATATATATATATATATATATATATATATATATATATATATATATATATATATATAAACATGTATTAACAGAGCTTTTTTTTTTTAAATTAATACATTTTTTTTGAGTAGTGGGAGCACTTAGCACTAACCACTGCACATATGTCACTAGTCACCGCTGATATATGAGAGCCTGCCTGAGGTTTTATTTATTTCTTATTTAGTTAGAATGTTTCATATATCATGCAATAAATTAGAGATTAATACAATTTTTTAACTTTTACTTAAAAAAAGGTCATTATATTTCAAATACCACTGAGGCAGCTTTGAACAAAATAAAGGGGGCAGTTTTGAACATTGTTCAGAAGACACGGCTAGAAAAATTACAGGCTCAAAAAAAATAAAGAATTCTCGAAGACACAAAAACGTACAAAAAAAATACCGATATATAAAAATAAAACTATACTGAACTTTTCTTCACAAGAAACTGACTCAGAAATGTATTTGGAATCAGAAGAGGAAGTGACAATTTACTGTGAAGAGATTGAAGATACTGATACCGGTGCGTATGAAGACTTCGAAATGAAATTGGATTACAACGTAATAAATGTGAGGCCAGTCGTAGCGCAGCGGCACGAAATGTGACTGTAAAACCGACTGGTTGTGGGTTCAATCCCCACTCGAGGAGATGAAATACTTTTTACTTAAATTTTTTACTTAAATTTATATTTCCATTTCTTCGCTCTGCTGTCGAGGTTAAGCGAACGAAGCTGACGTAATAAATATTGGAAACTTTATTTTAGCGAATGTTATTGTTATTTGTAGGAAAAGTTGTAGAAAAAGATAGTCATGGTTTAATTGTTACATTTCTGAAACGGAAAGGTAACTTGTATAAATTTTTCTTTCTTGAGAAAGAGGACAACTGCTACGTTAGTTTTTCAGAAGTCTTACGTAGACTACTAATTACTAATTTCTACTTATTTCAGTTGCTGTTTCAGTTGCTGGTACGTCACGTACTAATCCATGTTTTCCTTTAAATTTAATTTCTCTAAGTTCAATTAGGGTAATAATTATTAAAATAATATTTTGTTTTATTTTCATAATGTTAGGTTTATTCTATGATTGGTCCCACAATGTTAATTACTTCTACGAAGCCAAAGTTACTTTTTTGTTTGTATGTTTTTTAAAGTTTATTAATACTAACACTAATGTTCTTTAACACTAGAACTAGTACAATCGCAATGTTAAACTAGGTATTTTATATTTTTTAAGTCCTAACATGGTACTGATATTTGATCTCTATCGTTTCTAATGTTAAGTCTATTAATAAAATTATTTAAAAGTTTAATAAGCCTTTTAATTTCATTGAATTTAATGATAGTTCAAAACTGCCCCATATTTGTTCAAAGCTACCCCGGAAGGGGGGCAGTAACATTTGACTACTGCTACTAAAATTGATAATGCACCTTTAACTTATATATTCTTCTACATATGATGCTATGATTTTGTGGCACAATAGTTTAACTTAGCATTGTGAAATAGTAAAGAAGTTAAGAACTGTAGAATTTTTAGATATATGTTATATATATATATATATATATATATATATATATATATAATATCTAAAAAATCTATATTGCCTCCATAGCTATATAGCCCCTCCAGTGCACTCAACACAAAAGACTGGAATGCACTGAACTGAGTTGCAATATGTGATGTGGGGCTTGCCGAAGTGATAGCAGAACTTAAATTTTGTTGAAATTCAGCCATTTGTGATTGAAAGTGCTGTGACAATTCCTGTATAGACTGTTAAATATCGTCCATAGTGATTCAGTTGAGCTAAAAGACACTACCAATTATGGAGAACAGTATATAGGTTTTAGTGTAGATATAATTGCACGAGTCACTGCTGACAGGTTGGAGACTATTAATATATAACTTATTTGTTTATACTTTCACTTATACTTCGCGTAAACTCTTTTTAAAATAAATATATTTAAGAGTAACTTAAATTTACTTTTTGCCACTTACCCTATATCTATACAATATTTATTATCAATTCAGTGTTTTATTTACGTTACATATTTAATAATAAGGTACGGAACCCTAAAAACAAACATACGTATCCAGATTCGACGGGTCGAGGAGGAAGTTGTAGTAGGTGCGTGCACGATCCTCGCGCACCGACTCGAATAGTTCCGGCGTGAGGCGGTTCGCGCGCATCTCGCGCGACACCAGCTCTACCAGCAGCTGGGGGGTAAATGGGAGATTATGTGAGGATTGAAACCACGACCATATACTAGTGAGGACATTCGAGGGGATCCGATGGCTTAATGATGTGAGGATCGAACCCACTGCCATATCGTATAATCGAGACATTCGAGGGGATCTGATGGCGTAATGATGTGAGGATCGTACCCACTACCATATCGTATGATCGGGACATTCGAGGGGATCCGATGTTGTATATATTGCTGATTAGCTTCACAAGCTGATTAGCTTCACAATGCCTCACACAGCAGGGTAGGCAGAGAGAACCTAGTGTTAATACACTCCGTTCCCCACTTTCCGCAAAATTTTAGAGGCACTGCGTGTTGAGTGGCAGAACTCAACGCCACACTTTGCCTCGACTCCAGAGCGAAGAAATGTAAATATAAATTTAAATAAATATTTTATCTCCTCGAGTGGGGATCAACCCCACAATCAGTTGCGACTGTAGCCCCACTTTGTTCACCTGCGTCACGACTGGCCTCAAGCATTGTGATAGTAATAATAATAGCGTTGTGAGTTTTTTTTAATCGCAAAATGCAGTTTTGGTACCGACTCTGTTATACGACAGCGAAACGTGGGTATTACAGAAGAAGAATGAAAGAAAGATGAATGCTGTGGAGATGCGATCTCTTCGTAGGATATGCGGAGTCGGCTTAGCTGATCGAATCCGCAATAAGGTACACAGAATGGCAGGTACTAGTGAGGATGTCACGGTGAGAATGAAGAAGAACGTGCTCAGTTGGTTTGGGCACGTCGAACGAATGAGTGATGAAAAAATGGCAAAAAAGATTTATGATGGAAAAGTGAGCGGTAAGAGAGGTAGATGGAGACCTCGGTTGACCTTCGAAAACACCGTATCAAAGATACTGGAGGAAGGTCACGTAAAAAGCTTGAGGACCCCCCGGAGGGCATGTATAAAGAGGTTCATGACAATGAACGAGGCGAAAGAGGTATGAACTCTCTCTGACTACCCCGCTAGGGATAAAACGTGAAGTTAGTTATAGTTATATACGCAATAATTGTCACTCTTCATTATATTAAGGATACATGATGTTATTAATACCTTATAATAGATCGATATTTGTAAACATTTATTTCATTAGATAATTTAGTCGTTTTAAAATGATAATTTAAATGAGTATTAGTATTTAGAAAACAGATTTAGCAAAGACTTAATATCATGGGTTCATTATTTCACTTGAAAAATAAGGATGATTTTATGTTTAAATAGTGTTTTTTATGTACTTAATATGATTAAAATCATCATTTAATAGGTGAACAGCTAGAATATACATTAATTTTAAGATTGACCTTCTATTATATAATATTTTACTTTAAAATATAAGGCAAACCGCGCATTTCATCGTCTATTTTCAGTGATACGGAATTGGAATAAAATATTTCAAATGATGGCAACCTTTGCTTGTGGCAGTTATTTTCCAGGCAACCATGTGAAAAAATAAGCTTTAATTTGATATATAATTCATTAAAAAAACACATGAGTGCAAATATTAACATTAAGTGACCTGTTTAAACCAGGCAACTTTTTTCTCAATTGCAATTTTCTCCAAAAACGAGTTACGAAAAACATTCATTAAAGGTAATTGCGGCAGGGTTCGTTTAGGCAACTCTAGTGTAATCTATTCTATTATCATGTATCACTTTTAAATATAAGTTTCATTAGAATAACTGATCCCTACAGATTTAAGCAATGTGATTTCGGCCTATTCTGTTCAAACAGAACCTACGAGATCCGGTTGAAATTGAAGAAGTCGGTTGTTTTTGTTGTTATAGATAGTAATTATTTTATTTAAACTTATACTGAAAATACTTTTAAAAAAGTGTTAAAAAAGTTTATACTTACATGTAGATTCTGGTTGTAACCGTTCACTTTCAACGTTAATCCTTTGTCAGAAACATATAACGAATGCGATAAGTCCGCCATATTCGCCGGGTACAGTTGTTCCTGTTACAATAGAAAAAATTAAACAAAATGATTTCTACAATCAGTTTCACAATATAGTTTCTTGTAAAACTACAACATGTAGTGTGTTACAAAATAAATAAATATACCGCTGCGATAACTTGGACAAATAATATACAAACTAAAATTCTAAAGGAAAGTAAAGCCAAACCTTCACAATTTTTTGTAGTGCCTAATTATTATAAATTAATATTGATAATACATATCACATAGTAAAATTAAAAAGACAGCTTCCTTTGAAGTAAAGAATAAGAATAAGAATATATTTAAGAAAAAAAAAATATGTCTACCTTGAGTCCTTGTTGTAATACATCAGTCCAGAGATCGATGAGACAAGCGCTGGAACATGTCAAATAATCAATATTATATTAATTTCAAATTAATTAGAGGCACAAAGTGTGACTGTAAAACCGACTGGGTGTGGGTTCGATCCCCACTCGAGGATTTCTTTAAATTTATCGCTCTGGTGTCTAGGCAAAGCGCGGGATTGATTTACGCCACTCAACACGCGTTGCCACCAGAATTGGCTCCCAGAAACAGCGTGAAGCTGTTTTATATATATATATATATATATATATATATAATATTCTTTCTGATCAATTCAGATTGAAGCTGAGCTAAGCGTCATTTGCTATTGTATTATTTTCATCTATTCAATATTGAGCCCTTCGTAGTGTAAAAAAACAAGTGCGCGACTACGGTTGCCGGTTCGATACCAGAAATAAAATGTTTAATATTGTCATTTTCTCACTCAGGTAACGAGGCGAAACGCGGCGTTGTGTTCCACCACTCAACACGCAATGCCTCAAAAATACGGTGGAAATTGAAGTGCCTTATTGAGGCACGGAGTGTGTTAGCACTAGGTTCCCAGATTCCCCTGTCTACCTCTGTGGACCCCCGCATAGGTGAAGATGAAGGTAAAAAAAGTAATGATAATATTTTTTTCGTAATTATATATAATGCTAATACAACAATTACAACAAATTGAAATTCCGAAAGATACAAGACAGGCTTGCTTGCCTAGTGTGGGGCCAACGGGTGATAAGAAATTGTATTGTTATTGGTTATAAATATTTTTATTTTTATTTCAAAATCGAATTCTACTCATATTTAAATATGATAAATTTATATATAATTACTAGCGACAAGCTCGCGGGTTCGCCTGCTTCAACTACTGAATTATTAATTTAACTTTAAATAACTAACCTTCGTGTGTACTCGAAACGACGGGTATTATATTTTTTTCTTTTTGTAGTAGTTTAAAAAATCTTTTTCTTTTTTAACATTTTGTTAATATGGTCGTGAATAAAAAAACCGTTTGCATATTTATTTATTTAGGAAAATAAAAAAAAAACCTTAATCTCTAATTAAAATAAGAATATTGTCTTATTGAACTTTTTGGCATGCAAAATCAACAAAAAATTAGAACAATATTTTTTTTGGCTTTTATTATACGTAGAAACATATTAAGTAATAAAAACATAAGTAAATTACTTTTTTTTTGACACAAAAATTAACTTTATGTATGCAATATTAATCATTCCATAAAAGATACACTGACTGTCTGTCTACTGGTCTAAGCATCTGATAATTTATCAGATCTATACAACTTTTAGTTGAGCTATAAAACTCTATTAAATGCGGTTGTTTAGAGTACAAACTCTAAAAAGTGCACCATTAGTACCAACTGATGGTGCCCTCATCTTCATAACAGGGCGATGACAAAAATGTCGATGTCTTTTATTTGAAGGAAAGCAACACTCGAAGTGTGCACTATATTATTGTTAATTTATAATGGCTTGAGTTGTATTTTTTTTGCAAAGGAACCGTAGAAGCAGTTATTGATTGTGACATTCCTATTTCTCCCATACGGATTGCATTGCGTTGTCTGAAGGAGCAGTATTTGAGGTGATTGGCGGTTTATGTTTCACGTCTTATGGGCACATAGCCACGGCACAACTCTGGTGGGATTACACATCTTTCTTAAATTTGGTTAAAATAAACGCGCACAGCTTCACACTGTATCCCGTACACAGCAGGGTAGGCAGAGGGAACCAAATGTTAAGACACTCCATTCCCTACTTTCCGCCGAAAATCTGAAGGCATTGCGTTTTGAGTGGCGGAGCTCGACGCCGCGCTTTGCCTCTTGTGCCACTGCTCCACGACTGGCCTAAAATAAACTAAAATAAACGCGCAGACTTTAACTTACATATTAACGCTAAAGCTAAAGCTAAACATAAGTCGAAACGATGGGCAAAGATCAAACGTCTCAAAAACTAAAATATTTCCCTGTTCATTGCATCCACCACTACACCGGTTTCACCACCAACTGAGTTGGTTTGCCTCGACAGCACATTCGAACGCTAAAACAGACAGCAATATTTTGTTGCACTACCGGTCGAATCGACGGAGCTTAGCTATCTACAGTAAATACACAGAATTACATTCCTGTTTTAATAAATAATGTATGTTTGCAATTATAGAATAGATTTCTAATGTAAAAATTATTAAGACCTTAGGGTTACATTCTTGTAGTTCCCATAAGGAGATTCAATAGTTTTGGAAGAAAAACAACTTATCTATGTTTAAACTATTTTGTAAACTGCTCTAAAAGTACTGTTTTATTAGCTGAAACTTTGGTTGAAAACCAATGCATAGATCTCAGCTTTACGCTGTATTCCGTATAAAGCAGAGTAGGCAGAGGGCACCTAGTGTTAAGACATTCCGTTCCCCACTCTCCGCCGAATTTTTCGAGGCATTGCGTGAGGCAGAGCTCAACGCCGCGCTTAGCCTCGACACCAGAGCGAAGAAATGAAAATACAAATTTAATTAAATATTTCATCTCCTCGAGTGGGAATCGAACCCACAACCAGTCGGTTTTTACAGTCACACTTCGTGTCGCTGCGCCACGACTGGCCTTAATACCATTTGAAAAACTACTAATATTCTTATAATTTTAAATTGTTTTCCCCAATTCAAAAATATTTAATGTATTTCTTAAAGCTGTCTTTTTGACACAGTATAGAATAATATATTTTATAGAAAAGGCACACATTTCTTTTGTTCCTTCACAATAATACATTAAACATAATTATATTCTTTAGAGGTTACTCTGTACTAAGATGGCGGCTCAGTTCTCGCATTTACGTCTCTTATATCCTAATAATATGTGCCATGAAAGTTATTTGATAGAATATCGATATAATAAAATATATTTGATACTTCCATACCATGATTATTTTATGTATTTTTTTTAATAGACTCTTGGTAAAGTTAATCTATGTAACATAATATAACGTACATACTCATACACATAATTAAAATGTATTCAAATCACTGCGCAATCTAAACATTCAAAATCAATTCAAAAAAATAAAAAAAAATCAAAATCATTCAAAATTTATATTTTTTTTTTAAACTGTAAACTCACAATCAAAATTTATTGTCCAAATACGAGTACATTTAGTTTTTATTGTATACATCGCCGTTTGAGCTATTCCTGACAAATATAGACAAATTATATGATTTTTTTATTGTCATCGATGTTGTCGTTTAAAATCAAATTTATGGTAGTTTAATAAACTATTAATTGTACTTTCTTCTTTTAAATTGTGGTTAAATAAAATGGGAAGATAAGTGAATAATTCGCCTTAACCATTTAAATTTAAATTATATAATTTAGCGTCACTTGCGAGTAATCGACGTCATTTGATTATATCAGATTTTAAATTTTTCCTACTAAAACTTCTTCATACTCCATGATGAAAACTTTACCATAGCAAAATTCATTTAATTTCATCCAGTAGTTATCGATATTTAAAATATATTGTATTTTTCGGTTATTATTTTTTTTAAGGAAACTGTCATGAAAATCGGGATGAAACTTAAAAAAAATGTACCTTTAGACCCTAGGCTAACAATATAAAAAAAAACATCCATTTAGTTTTTGCGTGATTGACGAACAAACAAACAAACAGACAGACAGACAGATAATAATTCTGATGAGTGGTTGTTTAGGTTAAAATTAGGTTGGTTAATCGATATATTAACTGACCTAATATTTTTTTAAAATCTTTCATATACAGAATTGACTTTTCTATCCTTTTATTATATATAGATATATAGATGTTAATTAAAAAAAACTTACTCTCGTGGCGTTAGTATACTGAGCGGAGTAATGAAGTAGAAATACAGTAAAGCCATTGGAAGTCGAAACTTGAAGTCTGGTTTGTACCACACCTCCATGTTATGATTCTTTCGTAGTAAATTTGGTTGATCCAATCTGCAAAGATAAATATTTAATTTAGAATCTTTTGAACGTTTTAGATAAATCTTTTCGATTACAGTACGATCGACGGGTCGTGGCCTCCCTTAAGTTAGCTGCATATGACTCCGCAGATTTTATATTTTACATTTTTAGCTGTACCTTTTTAGGGAAAAAAGGATCTCAACACAAAGTGATCTTATAGATCATTTTGTTGTCCATCCGTCTGTCTGTCTATCAAGATCCTTTATTTCAGGAACTCTTAGAGATATCGAGTGGAAATTCAAACCATATAGTCTGATCTACGGCCCCATGATTTCCTGATAAAAAATGTATTTCTATATTTACTTAAAAAAAGGATATGGCCGTGTATAAAGCAAAAAACGCGTATTTCGACAATATAAACAAAATTTATAGGGTTCTTCCGGTTAACCTAGAATTATGAAATTTTTCAAGAAAAAAACTAAAAACTATAGATTTATGGTTAAATCTTAAAAAATAATAGCCTTAAAAAGGGGACAAAATTTGGTATTAAAGCCGCTAGTTCAAGTGAGGTATCAAATGAAAGGGCGCTGGCTAAGTTGAGCCTGAATTTCAGAAAAAGCTCAAGACCTCCAATTTTAAACGGAATCCTCGGTGGGCGAGTCCGATTTGTCACTCAACACGCAATGTCTCAAAAACTAGGCAGGAAGTGGAGAACAGAGTGTCCTAAGTCCTAACACTACCCTGCCCATTCCACCTCCTATATGCGAAATACAGTTTGTAGTTAAGAAAAAAATAATAACATTATGTATTTCTATTTGTTTTATATCGTAAATACATACCTAAAATTTTTAACCGTCGCTATCAAATCCCCTTTGGACAACACTTTAGTCTTTTTCTCGCTTTTAGACACTTTTTTGTGAATATCTTTAGCGGTACTATTATATAAGTCAATGCCGAGTCTCTCCGCTTCCTCTACGTACGCGGGCGCGGGCGGTACGAGGTCGAAATTATTTGTAATATATATATTTTTATCGGGCAAATTAAATTCTTTATAGGGCTTCACGTTCAACCATTTATTTAACCATGGTTTTGGTTTTTCTGTAAGAATAAAAACAAATATATAACTGAAATATAACTTAGTTTCACGCTGTATCCCTAGCGGGGTAGTCAGAGAGAACGGAGCGCCAAACGTGACGGTCGCTACATAGGTCTTTCACCTTGTTTACTGTCATCAACATCTTCACCCTTGCCATCCGGGGGATCCTCATGCTTTTTCATGACCTTCATTCAGTATCCTTGATGTGTTTTCGAAGGTTATAGAGGTCTCCCCCTACCTCTTTTACCACTCACTTTTCCATCATAAATCTTTTTTGCCATTCTTTCATCACTCATTCGTTCGCCGTGCCCAAACCAGCTGTGCACGTTCTTCTTCATTCTCACCGTGACATCTTCACTAGTACCTGCCATTCTGTGTATCTATACAAGCTGACTCCGCATATTCTACGAAGAGATCGCATCTCCACGGCATTCATCTTTCTTTCATTCTTCTTCTATAATACCCACACCACAAAAGAAATTTATATTATATCAATAGTAAATGCGTCAAGGTTGTGCGTGGTAAATAGCAGGAGTTGTTTCTGTGTTTAACAAAAATGGTGACAGGACTCAAGTTAGTAATCATATACCTTTACCTACACTTTACTTTAGCGACGGTGTTTGAAGCATTGCTGAATTCGTATAA
>DWMY01000876.1:0-18399 GCA_018249775.1 Heliconius hecalesia formosus | reverse complement strand
CGCTTGGTCTCAGTCACACAAACCACATCCAAATCTCTATCATCCATCACATCTAATAATTCATTCATCTTTTCTTCCATCCCTCCTCTTACATTCCACGTAGCTATTTGTAGCTCCGTCCTCCACCAAAATTAAACAATTTAAAGAATAACACAGTAATAATTTCTGCACAAAAAGTAATGATATTATATCCAAAACATAATTGAACTGTTAAATTTTATTTGGTTATTGTTTACGATCAGATACTTAACCAAAATCAACTGAAAAGTCCAGTACTAGCTGGAGGTACATTCATTTGCAAATATAAGCATGTACGTAAAAAAAATGTAGAGTGAAATTAACTTGAATTTTATCCTGATTCCTGATTGAACTCGGCATGAATATAGATCTCCAACTCTTTTGTCGGTGAAGTTGATTCATTAGTATATATTTAACTTGGCCCTTATTTCGCATTTATGTTTTGTTTTGATGGGATTATTTATTTCAGATTTAGAATTATGTTAGTTTTAATCAGTAGATTATTTTAAGTGGTCCGTTGTTGTTTCTATCCAATATTTTGAATACAACAATCTAGGTCTTGATCGTCTTGAGAGTTCTGTTGTGACTGCCGTGCTCGTGCGTCCGCGAGCAGTCCTGAGGCGCTGCAGAACTGGGAGAGATTCATAGAGGGCAAGGAATAAGATGTAGGATTAATTAGGATTAACATTGAAGAAGAAGGCATAGAGGACTTAGTGTTAACACACGCCATTCCAAACTTGTCCTTTATTGCCATAGGGAATGACCGGAAAAGTGAAAATGTATCTTTAGTATCATATCTGTGGAAAATGTAACATAGGTCATAGCTTTATTATTTTAACCCTTCAAACAACAATAGAAAGTAAGATTAGAAAATAATTTCTATATAAACTGTCCCACATCAAAGACGCTCCTCGTATTTACATAATTAACAAGCTCTATACAGTAATAGCACACCCTGAGCTCTAACTTGTGACTCGTTGAACCTCAGTTAACTTTCGAACAGAATTTCCGACAGGATCAAGTTGTCTTTATTTACGTCTTATTTGTGTCTGTTTGGCAGCCGTCATTAATAGTATATGTAGTCGTAATTAATTTTAGTATCCATTCATTTATAAATAGATGGATTGCTTACAAAAAACAACACAAAGTATTTTTCATTCTTTTCAAATATTTTCAAACGTTGTATTTAAACCTATAACCTTTAAGTAGACGCCAAGTTACAATAGCTTTATACTTAAACATATAGGATATCATGTTATTCGGTTTAATTCTTAAATTAAGTTGAGCGATGTCGACAACACAAAGCTTGGTACAATAACTTAATATTCACTGTAAACGTTGTACCCACTGTTATAGGTATATGTACCTACTCGTCCCTGTCCGCGGCTACCTTCATAAGTGATTCTATTAAGAAACCGTTCAGAACTTCGCGCATATATTGGTTCTATAAATGTTTGTGTTTGATGAGAAAGGGTTCAGGAATACGGCCTATATATATATATATATATATATATATATATATATATATATATATATATATATTGTTAGAAATCGGAAGCGGGTAACGCTTTTAAAAAAACACCTTAAAAACACACATCGTCTATATGATTCTAAACTATTTGGAAAGGAATGCTATGTAATTGCAATAAGTGATATGTATCACCTACTAACAATACTTCACACTAGTTTCCTTCCAATAGGAGCCGTCACTTACAAGCGAGTGCCCCCGATTGACACAATTCTACTGCCTTTATAGTTATTTTCCACCTAAATCTACCCTCTTTTACACGAATACGCTAACAATATATATATTATTATGTTTCTCTTTCATATTCACGGGTTCAAAAGGACCCGGTCCTTTGGAAGGCTTGCGTGGGGACACAGGTCCAACACGTAGAGGCCCCTTAGAGAATATACAAATGTTTTACTGTAACGCATCAGCCGGGATCCATCTCTGGGCAACCACAGGTAATTGCCCAGAGATGGTCGCCGGTTATTGCGTAGGAACTATGGAAAATGTGAAAATCTAAACTAAGACTATGGAATGGAATTTGGATGGACTGGCTACTGGGCTATTGAGTGAGACTAACGGACGTCCGCCTTTACAATAGTCTCAAATTGAATGGTTGGCGGACGGTGACTCGCCTCCCACTAGATGGGCCCCCACAAAGCGGCGTAGTGCCTTGGGCGCAACATCGGCGTGGTCGGCTGAGGGTGTAGAGAGGTGTGCACCGGTTTCACCATCACGAGGAGCTCGTGAGCGTGTTTCCCCGCTATTACGCAGATTGAGCACTTCCACCTTTTCGAGCATATAGCTCTTGCGCTCCACTCTGCCGGCCAATAAAGGCAAGCCAGAGGCGGGGGATAAATTACAATTCCCCTCCGGAGGACTCAGGTCCGTGGGGTCGCCACTCCCCAACAGCTCGCCACAAGCTGCCCTGCGGGTAATTATTATTATTATTATTATTATATATATATAATATAAATATATCACCGCCATGGAGGATATAATCAAAATATATTGTTTCATAGTTACAGGGTATATTAATTGGTATATTGGGTCAATAAAAATAAATCGGAATGTATTTAATGACTGTGGTTGATTATTGATTTAGTTCTGCATTCTGCGTTCCTGACTAGATGTTAAAATAGTTCATTTTAACTTTCCGGGATTCCCACGTCGTAATGTTAGCGAACAGAGAAGATAAGTCGCTTCCTTTTCACTTCCAGCATACATTAGATAGACTGAGAGAATAGAGATTGATATCAGAATATAATATAATTGACGTACAATAAAAATATAATTTAATTTTTATTTGCTAAAAATTTACCATGATTTAAATTACCTTTATACAACATTGTTTATTTGCCTTCATTTTTAGGTACCTAAAAGAGAAAAAACGGAATCCTTAAAGAATTATTGTCGTCTGTTTGACACTCTGTTGTTTTACTATCTGTCTGTAAAGTCTGCACCTATAATCGCTAATTGGGTGTGGATTCAATTCCCTATATTCTCTTGATTGTTTTTCGACTTCATGCTTTACGTTACATGTAAAAGGGTAAACAGAAGGAGCCTAGTGTTAAGACACTCTGCTCCCCACTTTACTCTGGATTCTGGAGACAGCGTATTGAGTGGTGGAACTCAACGCCGCGACACCAGAGCGATTAAATGAAAATCCTAAATATTTAATTTCCTCCATTGGGAATCCAACCCATAAACACGTTGTGGGTTCGATTCCCAATCGCTTTTTTAGTCACATGACACTGCGCCACAACTTGCTTCTCTTGATAATTCTCTATATTCTTTTATGATATATTAAAATATATTTAAAAAGGATTGTTACAAAAATTCCGACAACACGATTTGTTTCGTTAAAGTAACCAAAGTAAAGGAAATTTAAAAAGATGAAAAAAGTCAAAAGTCCTGAAGAGCTCTGTTTATTGTTGATCTTTTGATTTAACAAATACATGTCAAAAATAAAAATATCCAAAAACACTTTAGAAAAACCAATAAACGAAATTAATTTTCTAAAAGTAAATAATTTTTTGCACTTAACATAGAAGTATTTCTTGCTCAGATTTAATATTAAAAAACTTATATTAGGTTTATTATTGAAAAACTTATTAAACACATATAGCAGAGTAAGTAGAGGGAATCTGTTGTTAAGACTCTCACTTCCCGTGGCTTGGCCCAGTTCTCGAGTCATTTCTTTTCCCTACTGTCCACCAATTACAGGCGGTGTTGCGTGTTGAGTGGCAGAATTTCACGCCGCCCTTTACACCGTGCAATGAAAGTCCAGCGAAAAAACGAAAATATTAAATATTTCATTCTTTCATTTCAGCTTTTGCAATCACATGCTTATGCCTCCATTTATGATTAATAAATCGTCCACATCAGAGCTGTCACGTCGCGGCGTAGAACAACAAGCGCTCACAAGAGTCGCTCTCGACGGATCTAATATTATTTCATTTCTCGTTCATTATCAATGAGATCCCAACTCATGTTTATATACAACGCTTTTAGGAATGTTTTTAAACAATCACATATGTTAACCACAACGTTATTTGAATTTTCATTTTGTATTGTACGCAAATTGAAAAAAAAAAGATTTTGTATGAGAAAGATGTATGAGAAAAAAATGCTGTAATCAGCCTAACCAACACACAAACAGCAATCGGCCTCATCATACACAAATGTATGAAATTTGTAAGGAAAGTGAAGAAGTGAGAGTATAACAAAAATAACAATTTTTTTTTTCGAACTTGAGGTTAATGCTGTTAGCCCTATTGGCTTTTACAGCGACACCGGGTGGGTAGGAAAGAGGGTAAGAAATGCAAGCACTACCTGGCTGCTTGAGAGGGGTCGACGACTGTAAGGGCGCCCCCTGCGGGGCTCGAACCTCGGCTTACAACCGTCGAGCGGGCTCTATCAATAATTTGGAACTATATATATATATTTTTCATTTATAATTTCAATGAATATTACCGAATTCATTTTAAGAGAGAAGTAATCACGTGGTCACGACCGCAGCGTATAGGCCAGTTGACAGTCGTTGAAATGTATGCCTCTAGAATGTTAGTAAAAATGCTGTAGAAAGTATAGCACAAAACACTAAAGTACAACAAACAATCAAATAAATAATAATACTAACTCACTAAGTAGTTGAGAAACATTGAAAAAAGTGACATAAAGTTTAATTTACTTTACTGTCACTATAATCCCTATGTTACTTTAAAAATATATAACGTTTAGTTTATAAAAATAAATTTTATTTGAGCTTTTCTTTTTACTTACTTTCGAAGAAAATTTATAATATCATAGCAAAACAAATTATTAATATGAATGAAATATTACAGGTCACTCCTCAGCCTATAAACACCTGCCAATGAGAAGTATGCATATAGAACACATCGTCACACTAGTGACAGACAGACCGCGTCCAGCGTGAACTCACCGAATGCACCGCATTATTGAAACTGTGAAATGTTTGCGGCTTACAATCGTCGAAATTGTAATATAAAACGAGGTTTTTAAAATAATATGTACAACTTATCGTCGTATGTAGAATAAACAGTTTTAGTGATAAATGTATGTGTGACGAAAAATATTAGAGATTTTCATTTAAAGCATCTAACAATGTGGTAGTTTATTGATGATCTGTGAATCTGTGAACTTAATGAGAATGACTTATATATAATTTTTTAAACATTGTTAAAGTGTTATTCCACACTTAGGAAAGAAAAATACTTATTTAGAAAATGTATAAAAAAATTAATGTAGCGGGACTCGAACCCGCTCCTCTTGGAAACCGACCGGGCGCTCTGATCACTAAGCCATAGGTTCTCATCAAGCTACGTCGAAATTTTATACGCTTGTTACAACTTATTTATGGCCTACAGAGATGCTAACAACATAACGTAAATGATTAACTGTGAAAATATTTATATTTTTGTTAATTATTAAAAAAACCATCGTCATAACATATACGTCTTTCATTTATAAATCAAAGACGCTAATTACAAGCTCCGTGTGAACAACACCAACTAATGATACACTGTATTGAAAGATAAATAAGAAATATGTAAGAAACATGTCTTGAGACAGTTTGAGTTGACATTTACAATAATTAGGCTAATTTCATAAAATACGTAATTACGAGATACAACGACGACTCGAGAGTGAAAGGCTCTAGATCGTTACAGTTGGTGTGAATTTGTTGACTCATTTAATGTTAATTTTATTGAACATTTAAACTCTGTAAGCGTCTTAAGCGTTTGATTGATATGGCGAATAAAAGTGTACATTTTGAAGTAAACACAACAGAGTAGGCAGTGAGAACTAAGTGTCGAGACACTGCGCTCTACGCTGTCCGTTCGATTTCGGTACATTGTGAGATAAGTAGCATTACGGGATAGAAAACAAGCCTTAAATTATCGCGTTGTTAGCCAGGTGCTGTTTCACTGCTCACTCTATTTAACAACGTATTTTCAGATTCAGATGTTTTGATATATCATATATATATGTACGTTTATGTATATTATGTTTGTGGAAGCCGAATTCAAGATATTTCGAAAAGGAATGTTTCAAGTGTAAATGCATGATTAAATGGACTTGGAGAAGTATACTATATATTCTGTTATCTTATAGATATGTATGTAAATTTCAAGTTACACCCGACGCTAAGATATTAGCGTTACGGCTTTGACAGTAAAACGACGGTTGTGGATTCGAATTGCAATCGGGGAAATTAACTATATTGATTTCCTCGTTGTGATTACACGGCCAGAGGGCCAACGCCCTGATGTCATTTTCCCGCCTCCCTCAAAAGGATCCAGCTGGACATCCGTTCGGACTTAGGTTATCTATGTCTATCCAGCTGAACGTGGAAGGAGCTTAAATCTAAAAAAAAAATAAACTCCTAAGCTTTAAAAAAACAAAAACCAATAAAATATTACAAATCACAATAGAGAGTCCTGAATGCTCGCCAATTTTATTGAACTCTATATATTATATATATATATATATATATACGTATATATGTACATCACTATTATAGAAACGAGGAATACGAAAGAAAATCAAACAGAACCGACATTTATATTACTGATCATTTGTCATTTCAATATACGCTGTTTGCGTCGTCCGTGTAGATTTAGGATACGGAAATTTGCGTTTCTTTTCGCAGCACAAAGAGATGCCAATATGTATATTATTATTGATATAATACTTTTCTTCCTTCCTTCACTTTCATTTCTCACCCAGTGTTCAGATATTGAGTAGCGGAACCCAACGCCGCGTTTAGACTTACCAGACTGGCACCATGAAAAATATAAAGTGGTAATCGAATCGAAAGTGTCAATAAAAAAGTTTATATTGTTTTTCCACGGATTCGAACACAGTCTTCGCATGTAAAATTTATATTCGTCAGAAATTTCCTCAAGTGTAATACGTCAACGAGGAAGGACAACGTCATTGGAATACGTCTTCACACTTTATTTACATAAAGGTTGGAAATCTCCTTTGAGACCATTCAGTAGGCTTATTGTTTTTTCTACATCTTTATTTTTTCTCTTTTACCAACTTTGAATTTTGCTGAAAAATTTAGAGCAAATTTAATAAATTGCCGTATCTTATCTTATCTTTCGGCGCCCATTATTATTGACGCGGCGTTGTTGGTGAGTGCTCCGGCGGCTAGATCTCAGCTTACGCTGGACTGTGCCAAGTAAAACAAACAGGCTTAGTAATTTGATATTGTAGTAAAGTTGTTGTAGCATTAGCTTGACACCGACTTAAAAATTATAAAATCTTTTTTTAATTTTTTTTTGTTTAACAAAATCCAAGTACGGTTTACTTTACGTAAAATTATTTTTTACCTTTTAGTTCGTGGTTTGAAGTCAGCTTTTTTTGTTAAAAATTAATTTATTTTACGATATTAAGTGATGGGTAGACCATAAGAGGATGTATCTCAAACGAGATTGTAAAACTTCAATCATAATTAGGTATTGTTTTTGTGCAAACTAACATTTTGTCATACTGACAAGAACAGACATAAAAAATATTTTATTGTACGTCTTTATTGTAGACACTTGTGTACAATAAGCATTTTAAAAAAGAATTTGCAACCGACAACGTGTTTTTCAAGAAATCACATTACTTTCGACACTCTTTCAGCTAAGTCCATTTTTTGTTCCGAAGTAATGTCAAATACTATCTGGCTGGGTGCTTAAGGTGGATACATACCCGTTCCATTACAAGGTTTCAGAGAGGTCGCTGTTGCTAACTAAGCATTTCTTTTGACGTTTTTTATTGTCAATCACTACGGCACTCTTTTAAGTATTTTTTTTTTGCTTTAGCTTTACGGTGTATCCCGCATATAGTAGAATATGTAGAGGGAATCTAATGTTAAGGCTCTCCACTCCACTCTGCCGAATTTTCGAAAAATTACGAGTCAAGTGACAGAACAGAGAGTCAAATTTTGTCCACCAGAACGAAGAAATGAAAAAAAATATATAAAATAGTGATTTCTTTATATGGTTTTTTCAGAAAACGTCAAAGAACCTGAAAACGTAGCGGTTGTAAGTTCGATTCGTTTTCCCACTCGAGGCAAATATATATATTTTTATTACACGTTTCACATTAGATTCTCGACTTATAGACCTGCTATAGACCGGATACAACGTTAAGCTGAGTTTGAATATTTATAAAAAGAAGCTGGCTTCAAACTCGTAACGTTGAATATATTATACGAAATTTAAACAAATTTAATATTAGTTTGGTTCATCCCAAAACTTGAAGAAGGAATCCCAATAGAAATATTGGGATATTCGAATTAAAAGCCTATGAATAATTAATCCATCGCTAACACCTAATCTCGATATCGAACAACGCTTTAAAACATTCAATTCGTAACATTTGTAACTTTCACGGGATTTAACTGATTATAAAATGTGGATTCAACAATAAAGTTATGATAATTTTAGAATTATCTAGTTGATACCCGCTGTTTCATTTGCCCGGATTTTGTGACCTTTCCTATAGTGTTTTTATTAACTTCCGACGAGAAATAAAGAATGAGGATGTTATAAGTTTGACTTCTTTATCTGTTAGTCATTGTATGTTTGTGTATGTGTGTCTGTCTGTGGCACCGTAGCTCCCGAGCCGATGAACCGATTTCAGTGCTGTTTTTTTATTCGTTAATATAATTTAATCACGTTCTTAGCTTTATCTGATCAAATTTTGTCCAGCCGTTGAAGCTCACCAGCTGTTTTCCTCGCTCATGTCGAAATATATTGTAATATAATTTGCATTTGTTTAGTATTCCTTGGTCGAATGTTTTACAAAATTTGGTATATATGTGTAAACTCGAAGATCAAACAATAATATGGAAATCAAGAAATTAAAGTACAAACCTTGAAAATATACAACCCTCTTGTTGTGTTTGGGCTCATTTTAAACAGAACTAAATTTCAAGCTTATTGCACAACTCAGTTATTAGCTTTTTTTTAATAAAATCAGATTAATCAATTAAGAGCTACAAGTATTTTGCTAAAATGAGATGTATATTTTGGGATCGGAGTTTCTTTTTTAATTTAAAATTTTATTGTCAATTATTTGCCACCGTCTTTCTTTGCAAATTGAACGTAAACTACTTTTAGGGTTCCGTGCTTTTTAAGGAAAAATTTACTCTTATAAAATCACTCTTCTGTCCTTCTGTATATCTGTCTGTCAAGATTCTTTCTCTATCCTAAAAAATAATAGCCTTAAATACCATAATAACTGGTATGTTGTCACTATTAAGGATATCTAAATTTATAGGGTACTTCCGATTGACCTACAATTGTGAAGTTTGAAAGCTAGCATCTACAGATAGTATTAGTTCAGAATAAAAAACTGAAAACTATTTCTTTGTAGTTAAATCCAATAAAATAATAGCCCTAAATTTTGTTGTGTTATTCTTTCCTAAATATGGAATAACATTTTAAAAAAATGAACCTAAACTACCTCACCTGGCGTAGTGGCTCAGTAATTAAATTAATTCATTAATCTCAATAAAGCTCAGTGTTTGACTATAAACGCGACGGTTGTTATGGTTTCGATTTTCACTCGAGGAAATTAAATATTTAATATTTTCATTATCAAGTTTTGGTAACGAAGCAAAGCGTGGCGTTAAATTCCGCCTCTCAACACGCAATGGCTCGAGAATTCGGCAGAAAGTTGAGAACGGAGGTGTCTTAATTTGAGGATGATGTATTAAGGTACTCTGGTATGATCCAGATAGTGGTATATGTGTAGATATCTATTCAATCATAAGGGCATAGTGAACGTATGTTGACATATGTGAGTGTTTGTTGACTATCAATGGATGTAAACACGCGGGACTATGTGTTGTTATTTGTAAATGGGAGATACAAATGTAGACCTGTTACGTTCAGATACATTCTTACTTAACCAGGACAACTACAGCGTTACTCTTTATTTTCACAACGATTTTGTATAACAGCAAAGGTAGAAATATATTTTCTCAGTAAATCTTTTTATAATCTAAGAATTTAAACGTGTACCTCCACGAACAATAGTGTTCACCGTCGGAGGTGACTCTAAGAAGTCTATCAAAGACTTTTCACAGTAACTGAAGACGTGTCGGTCTAAAGATATATTTTCTTAAGAATGAATTACCTGCAAAGCTTTAAATAGACCTGTGTAAGATATATTTAAATACACTTCGAGCTATTTCTGCGAGGGAGGCGCTCCTTTAGTTTATTTATGTTTACTATGAGCTTTTCAATGTCGCCGATATATTTTTATTGTATAACATTAATACTTTTTTTTTAAATACAAATATTGACTGTAGTGGTAGTAGGTTCGATACCTACTCACCGCAATGTTTTCTCTTTGTTTCCCCCTTTATCCCTAGCGGGGTAACCAGAGATAAAGAGGCGCCAAACGCTACGGTCTCTTCATATCACTTACGCCGATGGTCATCCACTCGTCGACTGTCATCAACTCGCGCGTAATCCCACTCCGGAGGGTTCTCATGCGTTTTACGTGACGCTTCCTCCATTATCATCGATAGTGAATTTACGAGGTCAACCGAGAACAACACGAGGAACTTAATGATGATGATTCCTTCCTCCTCCCTTTTCCACCTTTAACCATAAAGTTTTATAATATTAACTATCAGTTAATAATATAAAACTTTACGTTTAGGTTAATTGAAAAGTGCTTTCGCTATTAGCTTCCTCAATTTTATTCCAGAAGTAATAGATATTTACACGAAGAATAGTTAACAAATAAATTACAACTAAATTCATATAAGTTTAATTTAAAAGTCAATGTCGAATAAGTTATTTTGTTTATAATAGTCACAATAGTAATCGTTAGATTAGTGATTCCGTCGGGAATTAGAGAGATAATTGAAAACCTGTTTTTGAAAAAAAAAATTGAATAATAGGTCATTGCGCAATCATCGCGTAAGTATCAATAGTTTTAATGTCGTCACGGCGCAGCGCCACAGCGCCGGACTACTGACGTGATGGTTGTGATTGCGACTCCCACTGGGGGGAGTTATTTTCCATTCCTCTCTCTCTGATAATAAGACAATATGTGGCGTTGAGTTGTGCAATTCAATATGTCCTGAAAATTAGATAACACGTATGGAGTTATTTATTATTCTCCTAAGCATAATATTTTACACACCTTCACGCTGTATCCTGCACATAGCAGTGTAGGCAGAGAGAACATTAGAACCTAGTTTTATGACACTCCGTTCCCTTCAGAACACTCCTACTTTCCGCAGAGCAAGGAAATGAAAGTATTAAATATTTTATTCCCACTAGTAAAAATCGATCCCACAAGCATCGCATCTGCAGTCGGACGCGGTGCTACTGCGCCACGACGGCTTCCCTTTCTTACTTTTATTAATTTAAAAATATTGCATAGAAAACTGTGTTGTTTTTAACATCTGTGAATCCATTAACAACCACACAATATTATAAATCACAAATATATATTATGTTATTTTTTACTTTTATTCTTTTATTTAACTTCTGTACAAGGGTATACTCGTAGGTAAAACTTTGCAAATATCGGTATCAGCTATATTAATAACGTTCATACAATACTAACAGTCCGCATCGAGTTCAAGTCTCTGTCACTAGTTGCTCTCGAAGCCGCGATAAGCGCTAACTTACATTATGAGTTTCATTGATAAAGTTTCAGCCAACTAAAGGAGGGCTCTAGAATTAATGCTTTATTAACTTCTTATGATATTATATATAAAAGGTATTATTGTATTGAAGTTAAGTTTTTTTCTATATTAGAATTATTTCAAAGTATTTTAATTTTATTGTGATAGAAAGGTCAGTTTCCTTTGTCAAAAAGGTTTATTTTCGTCTTCGCTTCTTCATTTACATATATATTATAATACTTATTAGATATCATTCTGAATTTATTTTATTCTATTATTATTTATATTTCTACAAAACTCACAAGCTGATTTACAATACACATATATCGGTGCCAAAAGTTCCCAAAGGTTAAACGAATTTTTATTTAGATTTATTTACTACAAATATATATTAAGGAGAAACCAAACTAAACTATTTTTATTATAAGCTCCGTCACGCGACATGGTCCGTTCCGTTTAGTGCTCAAAGTTCAAAACTTTCAAACTAAAATAAAGTTAACAATTTATAAAATGCCAGTTCTAAGCACTGTACGGTACATGATTTAGATATGTTCTGGATGATTTATGTAGAACTTTGTAGTGTACTTTATTGTTTGAACTTGCTATATTTAACCTATTAGGAAAGCTTTATCGGTATTTAACACACCTACGCTGGCAGTTAGAGTAGATTGAGATGATATTAATGTTTTTAGGGTTCCGCACCTTTAAAGAAAAAAGGAAAACTTACAAGATCACTTTGTTATCCGTCTGTCTGTCTGTCAAGAGCATTAACTTAGGAACGCTTGGAGGTGTCGAGTTCAAATTATATACTCATTCATATATACAATCAGAAAATAATCTACATTTAATTTAAAAAAAGATATCGCCGTTTATATCGCAAAAAAGGCGTATTTCGACACTATAAAAGGAATCAAAATTAATAGGGTCTTTCCGGTTGATGGAGTTATGAAATTTGGCAGCTATCAGAAAAAAAATCTGAAAAATATACATTTGTGGTTAAATCCTAAACAGTAATAACCTTAAAAACAAAATTTGGTATTAATTCAAGTGAGACATCGGATAGCCCTTGTCGAGTTTTTTTCGTGGTCTGGAGATAGGCAATAAGAGACTTTACTCTTTTCGTATAGAAAAAGGATTTTAACATATAAATTGATGTTTGAAAGCGTCTGATTGTAAATACAACGGTCGTAGGTTCGATTTCCACTCGATAAAGTGAATTCTTTACACTTCTTCGCTCTGGTAACAAGACAAATTACGACGTTAAATTAAACGCGACACCACATGTAATGTCTCAATAATTGGGCGATGTCTGGAACCGAGAGTCTCCATGTATATCTAATCCATAGATATACATGGGGAGGAAAGAAAATCAAGGAAAAATATATTACATAAGTACAATATTGGAAATGAAACAAGAATTCAGCCACAACAAGGACAATGAGTGATATTTAATATAACTAATATAATATATCATTTCATTTATAAGAAAAAGTTCTCATGAAAGATCAGACGCTTTCAACGTTGTTATCAACAGTATCAATAAACTGAGGAATCAAACACTTCTATGTATGAACACATCGACACGACGCGGTGTCTTACTGGGAATCATTTGAACTCTAGCCAATACTACGAAAAAGATGTAGGTACACATATATATATATAATTTATATAATTTTACTTCATAAATTCACATATTTCAGAAGAATAATTTTATTTTTTTATTTTTTGTATCCCGCACATAGTAGGATAGGTAGAGGGAACCTGTAAAGTTGTTGTTAAGACACTACATTCCCCACTTGCCTCCGAAATTTGGAGGCAATGCGTGTTGAGTGGCGGAACTCAATGCCGCGGATTACCTCGTTACCAGAGCAATGAAATGAAAGAAAATAGAGAAAAGAAATTATTAAATATTTCGTTTCCTGGAGTACGTTCGTTTACAGTCGCACTCTTGTCCCTTCAGTTCCTTCGCCACGACTGGAAAGAACTACTCAACTACTCAAGAACAATTTTTATTAAGATTTTATCAAATAATTGAATAAACTTTAGTGTCTCTGTTTGACGTACTAACTTTCTATATTATAATTATAACAAATCGTTTTTTGTGTGGAATTTAAGATGTAAATTGAGATCCTCCTTTTTTCCGTTCTCATAGGAATTTCGAGAAATCGTCTCTTAGTGCTTCTCTACATTCACAACCCAAGCTACTTGCCAATTTTTTTTTATAAATCCAGAAGATTGGTTGCTCAGTGACGGAGGAGTCACTTCTTTCACCTTATAAACCTTCGTGGCAAGTTACAAAGAGCGCGATTAAAAGCTTTTCGATTTCACTCTGTTGCTTATTTTTTATTTTTATAATATTATTAGTTCACTATTAATTGTATCGAGCAATTAAGTATAATATTTGACAATATTATTAAATACTTCAATAAATGTTGTTCCAGAGCTAAACAATCATTCCTTCTAAAAGATTCTTTCGAAATTCTGTATTCTAACAAATGTGCTTAAACAAAAAGGCGTCGAGAGTCGAGAGTGAATTAAATAACTCGAGCGCTTGGATAGTGTCCAAAAGTCACAGTTTTCAAAATGTATACTTAATATATTTTATTGTTAGAAATCGGAAGCGGTTAACGTTCTTAAAAAAAACACTACATTAACACACATCGTCTGTATGTTTCTAAACTATTTGGAAAGAGATACTATGTAATTGCAATAAGTGACATGTATCACCTAATAACAATACTTCACACTAGTTTCCTTCCTATAAGGCACATACAAGCAAGTGCCCCTGATTGACACAATTCCACTGCTTCTATTATCTTTTTTATCTACATCTACCCTCTTTTATACGAGCTCGCTAACATTATATTTCAAAAAAAAACAATTATTCAACAAGTTTGGATACGTCTTTTTTCTGTATTCAATTCAATTCGCCTCTCTTGTATATAACAGGGGAAACAGTCAAAGCCTAGTGTTCACATTGGTTTACTTTGATATTAAGGTATCGCGTATTAAATAGCGTAAATCAACGTCGTATTTTATTTCGACCGACAAGAGTGAGCATCGATCTCACATCTCTCAATGACAGTTAGCTACACTCACCTGCCTTGAGAATACGGATAACAAGTAAATAACAAGGATATACAAATGAGCGATCAAATGTCAAAGGACCATATATACGGGTAGGCATACATACACAATATTTATATGTCAACGTCATACATATATTTACATATAGTCTTTAGCATCGAGATACTGCGAAAGTTATGTACATTTATAACTTTTCGGCGTTGTGTTCCGCTACTCTACAAGCATTTTCTCTAATTCGGACAGGAAATAGAGAACTAGGGGTAAATTATACTTCTTATTATCAGGGAAAAAAATAGGAGTTTAAATATGTGCCTCAATGGCGTAATGTATGAGAAGTTATATGAATAAAGTACACCGATACTTATGTAAGTATTTATGTCATTTTGTGTATCAAAAAGTATAAATATAAAGGATATATAGACTCTTAGATTTTCTTTATCTTTTAATTGATACACACCTAAACTCTTTAAAGGTATTATGACGCCATAATACCTTTAAAGAGTACATTTTGGCACACTTTGTCTAAGCAGTAATCTGGTCAAGTGCGAGTTGGACTTGCGCACCAATGGGTTCCGTACAAATTTCAAGATTGTAGGTTTTATTTCCAAACAATGACATTTTGTACGAACTATTAATAACTACAATAGTTTGTAGTAATTTCTTGTAAAGAAATGAACCTATGAACATAGATTACTAATAAAATAAATACATTAATAATACCGTCGTGACTCTGTTGTGATGCATTTGAAAAATAAAGTAAAGTGGGAAAGTGGAAACAGAATGTCTTAACACTGGCTTTCTTCCTTAAAAAAGTGGGGCATGTATGAAGAAAAACAAAACACCGCTGTCTGTTTGTGTTTACGTGACGGTGAAAGATTTAGAACATCTGAGATCAACTGATTAACGACGATTTGGCGAAAGCTGAAAACAAATTAATCGAAACCTGCAGTAGTACAAAGAAATTTTAGAGTTATATTTGTAACAAATATTTTTGTATATATATAAGTATTTTAGCTTCACGGGATACACCTGCACACACACCAAAATTGCATTGCGTATTGAATGGTGGAACTCAACGCAGCGCGTTGCCTTCACACCAAACTAAAGAAATGTAAATATACAATAAGTAGTATTAGTAAATTATTATTATTATATATTATTAAATCAATTGCGGTTAAATATTTACATTTATCAACACAATACTTACCAAACGAACGAACAAACAAAAAAATGTAAAGCTAAGATGTGTAATAAGTATATATACTCTCTTTATAAGAAGACGTCAAAAAAATTAACCCAGAAAATATATATACTCATTGAATACCTATATAATTTAAAATATACACACATTTTTTTAATTTATCCCAATGTTTATATGAAGTAGTAGAGAGTACGGACTCTACTCTACATACAGTCAGAGCGCGACCGCGCGCGAGCGACGACGTCTACGCGCTCTACGCCGGTGCGAGAGTCTGGAACTTCACTTTGGGATACTTCGATAGTACTTTGTTTAGGCGATCGTGTCCTAGTGCTGTGTTTAGTGTTTCTGGTGTTATTGTGATTTTGTGGTGATTCTAAATTATTTTCGTGACAAGGTAATCTATTTTAATGAATTTAGATTTTATTATTTCGAATAATATTAATAAATATTCATCCGATTTTTCAAAATTATATTTAATATAAGTATTCTAATATGTATATTTATTCTATTACTATACCCATTTATATTTAGGTATCAACAAAAATATTTTCTCTTAATTAACTCACAGATTAATTTATACACAAAATAAATGTAAGAACTCATTTTAACAAAAAGGTATTATTAAAAGAATTATATTCTTTAAATCTTTAAATAAATAACATAATTTATTAAATAGCCTAATTTATTGCTAACAATATATATATTTTTAACAAATTAATAGAATATTCTTGATTCGAGATAAGCAAATAAATAAATCGTATAAGTCAACTTCACGCTTTATCCCGCACTCAGCAGGGCAGGCAGAGGGAACCTAGTGGTAAGACATTTCGGCCACTTTCCGCCGAATTTTGGAGCTATAGCATGTTGAGTGGCGGAACTCAACGCCGCGCTTTACCTCGTTACCAAAGCGAGGGAATAAAAATATTAAATATTTCTTTTTCCAAAGTGGGATTCAAAACCCACAACCGCTTCTGCCACTGCGACAGGCCTCAGACTTAGGAGAATATTATTAACTAAAATTATTATCATTTCCATACTTTATTATGTAATATGAATCTATCGACAGTAGTGGAGTGGTAGAGTATATCATTATATTTACAATATATCGAAGTTTTCATACTGAATTTTGTCCGTGTGTCCGTGCTTTTTGGGTATTTAACGTGAATATTTTTTTTGAAATATTTTAAACAGTAGGTAAATGGGAATTCCCCTTGGCAGGTGATTAGCAGTTTGTATTTATATTTTTTGGCAACAAAAGCAAGAACTACACAATAGAGCGTAAATATAGTTATCATTCAGATTTATTTCTCATTCTTCTTTTTAGACACATTTTTTAGCTGTACGCTGTATCCTGCACATAGCAGCGTAGACAGAGGGAACCTGGGAACCTAGCGTTAAGACCCTGTTCCCATTAAGACACTTCTCTACTCCATATTCCACCGAATTTTTGAGGCAATGCGTGTTGAGTGGCGAAAATCAACGCCGCGCTTCGCCATAAAAATATATTATTCCTCCGAGCGGGAATCAAATCCACAGCCGTCGCGCTCACAGTCGCACGTTTGTCTCAAATTGGATACATTCTGTGTGGCTCTATCCACCAGAGTGGTGAAGTGAAAATAATTTAAATCTAAAGATACCCCGAGAAGGAATCAATTCCACAACCAGTTCAATGCCATCCAGACACTTCACAATTATTTCCTTTTTTATTAAATATCCAATTACAATATCTATTGTTAGCGTATTCATGTAAAAGAGGGTAGATTTAGGTGGAAAATAACTATAAAAGCAGTGGAATTGTGTCAATCGGGGGCCACTTGCTGGTGAGTGACGGCCCCTATTGGAAGGGAACTAGTGTGAAGTATTGTTAGTAGGAGATACATATCACTTATTGCAATTACATAGTATCTCTTTCAAAATAGTTAAAATAGTTTAGAATCATATAGACGATGTGTGTTTTATGGTATTTCTTTAAAAACGTTACCCGCTTTCGATTTCTAACATCAGAAGTGGGATACGCATGAAGTTTTCATATCTTTATGTGTATCTTCGCCCAATTGGTAATTTGGATTGAAAGTTTGGTATTCTAAAAATTAAAAAGCTATTTTTTATTATAAAATCTTTGCTGTGTTTTAAATTATTATCGAAAAATAGAAGGACTACTTTACTAATAATTTTATTGTTTTAGTAATTTTATTGGGATTTCATAAAGACTCGGAAAATGGATCGAATCAAGGACGAATAATAAGCAACTGTCAGGTTAGACCGAGCGAAAGTACAGGGCCCCTAGCCAAGTGTCATTTCTAACTTTCTGTACGATGTCAAAATGTATGGAGATGTAGAAAAGTCGACGATGGAATTGAAAAACCGTAGCCAAATGACACTTTCGTTCAACGACCGCGACGATAG
>DWMY01000875.1:0-18412 GCA_018249775.1 Heliconius hecalesia formosus | reverse complement strand
TATATATATATATATATATATATATATATATATATATATATATATATATATATATATATATATATATATATATATATATATATATATATATATATATATATATATATATATATATATATATTATTTAACTTATAGTGATTTGTACACACACACATTTAATTTAAAAAAAAAAAATCATTTTTTTTTAATCTTATCTGTTTGATTTTTTTCATATTTTGCTTAATCATCGTCCCAACCTTTAAAGCTTACAGTAGTTGTTAGTTTGTTTGTTTTTTTTTTCTCGTATCCTAACAAAATAGATATCATATTTTTTAGACTCTGATCTCACAGATAGCTGGTTACACAGAGAAAACCTGAGTAAGACACCATGTGCCCAACTTTTCTTGGAGAGTGGTGGTGAACCTAACGCGCGCTTTTTCTTATCAGAGCATGTAAAATGATTTGTGGCATAATCATTCGTGGGATTGGAACCCAAAACGTTCGCGTGTACAATGCTTTAGCGTGTGTGCTCCGCTACACTACTGTTGCTTCCTCTATATTCTATGGTCTCTATGATTTTTTTTTGCTTCACGATTTATTTGCCCGTACATTGCAGGGTAAGCAGAGGGAACCTTGTGTTAAGACACTCCTTTCCCATTAACCACCTCCCCACGCTCCGTCGAATTTTGGAGGAATTTCGTGTTGAGATGCTAAACTCAACATCGCGCTTTAACTAGTTAACAGAGGGAAAAAACTAAAGTAATAAATATTTAATTTTCCTCGAATACCAATCGAACCCACGAACTGGAGCTTTTACAGTCTCTATATCATATTTTTTCCTAAAAGTAATTTGCATTTAATGTCACAGATAAAAATCTGTGATACATAGATTACATATCAGTAGTTCGTAAGAAAAAAAAAGCGCTGTCAACATTTGTTATTAATCTGGTTTGACAGACGAATTTGAAATATTAATTATAAGAATAGTTAAGAGAAAATAAAGTACACCTAGAGGTATTATTGCTTAAGGAAAACAAAGATAGTATTCCGCAGACAACTGTGTCGAGGCCGCTGCGTTCTTGAAAATGGATCAATATTAACATTGCTGTGTGAAACTCAATGATCACTCATTATATTAGAATGCACTTCATTTTATTAATTTTTATTATGTTATTTAAATACCGATTTTTTTTTAGCTTCACGCTGTTGTCTAGCACATAGGAGAATAGGCAGAGGGAATCTGGGAGCCGTTTGTTAAGACACGCCGTTCCCATTAAGACATTTCCTGGCCTCGCTTTCCGACGAACTCTGGAGGCATTACGTATTGGTTGAGGCGGAATACAACGCCGCGATTTGCATGCTTACCAAATATTAAATATTACATTTCCTCGAGTGGGAATTGAATCCCCCAAGCTGTCACGTTTACAATCGCTAGCTTGTATACTTGCGCCACGACTTACCTCTAAATAATAATATCTTGCTTTATTAACAAGATTATTCTATTCAAATATGTCATTTAGTATATAAAAAACAATTGGAACGTTTTATATATAAGAAACTATATTTTTATTCGATTAACATAGTGGGGAATTCCAGATGAAGTTAAAATGTTTGCGCGAGAGCTTGCAAATGTCGACATAAATGGTTTAAATGAAATACCGTCATTTTGTTCCTGCGACATGCGTGACTCATTGGATTTTTAACTTTCGCATCCGTATCCTAAAGTATCACACGTATTACTATATATAAATGTATATGGGTTATTTAGTTTTTTATTCCTTCATATTTTTTTCTTTTTTTTTATCAGCTTCACGCTGTATCCTGCATACAGCAGGGTGGACAGAGGGAACCAAAATCAAAACAAAAGTGTTAAGACAAGTGTTCCCCCTTTCCGCCGAATTTTTCGAGACATGGTGTGTGGAGTGGCGAAACTCAACGCCGGGCTTTGCCTTTGTGCCAGAGCAGCAGCAGTGGGTATCGAAACCACAACCGTCGCGTGACAGTAACACTCTCGTGCCTGTGTTTGTTTAGTTTTATTATCGAAATATACGAGGACCATTTCTTGACTATCTATCGATTGATACTTTTCCTATATGTCAAGGGCAATTAAGACAGTATATCAATTCCAAAGATGAAATATATTAGATAATTCTCTTTCCCATCGTTCCCCAAAGATTTGTTGTTGATTACTTCGTATCAAAAAATAATAAATACTCTTTATTCGATTGCGATGCTAATTTAATTTCGTGGATAGTATGTTCGTTGTGAGTACGTCGTCATCTTCATTCGAATATTTTTTAAAAAAATATTTTTAGTACATTTAAAATCTAATATACTGTTTGTAATGTACTATATTGAATGATTCTAATATTGTAATTGCTAACGAAAAACTTAAATATATTATATGAATATTTATTTGATAATACATTTTTAATTAGTAATAATAATTAATCTATTTTTACAATATTGTTTGTATTGTTAAAATAATCATTTTTCAGTGTCATATCAGTATCTATGTCAAGCAATTCTATTTGTATTAAAATTGTTTGTTTCCTTTCATCTCTACGCAATATTGTAAACCTTGACAAAAGTGTTTCTTATATTAACACTAACAAGACCTTGAGAGACGTTATTAAGCTTCGAGAAATTATTTCTTTAGATAGAGTTTTTAAGATTTATGATTGTTACGGGGTTTTTTTTTAATACACTAATTATTAAGGAAATATTGTATATTATTTTTAATTACATTTCAAAACAAATTTAAAAATTGTTCAAGACTAACAGCGAGAGTGTTGACTCAATTTTCTACGTTTACAATGACCTGAAGATTTTTTTAGCAGAATATTGTACTGTTATTGCGTTGTTTTGGATATTATTTATTTGTGTTATCTATCGGAAATGCTACTGTGCTTGTTATCAACTTTACAAAAGTCACTTTATCGATTCATTATTAAATAAAAATCAAAATATTTACAGATGTTTAAGAGATAGAAAGTTAACTTCATACAATGAAAAAATGCATATTATTTCACATATTTAATTAATCATCGAACTAATGCTTATTTTAACAATGATATAATTTTTTAATTTTCTTAACAATTTGCTGATTTTCTTCAGTAAAATTGATCGTTATATAGAAAAAATGGCACAATACAACGAACAGCCGTTCGTTGTATTGTCCCCGCTATTACTATTGATTCTTTTAAAAATACATGCATACCATTACGTAATTTCTTTAGAAAATATATATTTCAAACTTTGCAGGCGGAGCTTTTCTTTGAATTTTCAACATATATTATGATGTGATTCAATGATGTTATTGTAACTACATCTTTTAAATAAATTTAAAAAAATTAATCAGCTTCACGCTGTATCCCGCACACTGCAGGGTAGACAGAGGGAACCTATTGTTATGACACTCCGTTCCCCACTTTCTGCCGAATTCTGGAGGCATTGCGTGTTGAGTGGCAGAACTCAACGCCGCGCTTGTCCTCGACACCAGAGCGAAGAAATGGAAATATACATTTAAGTAAATATTTCATCTCCCCGAGTGGGGATCGGACCCACAACCGGTCACTTTTACAGTCACACCTCGTGCCGCTGCGCCACGACTGGTCTCAATAATACCTCTTTTATCTATCTATTTTAAATTTCTTATTAGCACACACATTTTTTGCATTGTTGTATTAAATACAAAAAGGAAAATTAATAATAAACTATAAGACATTGTTATGTCAACGCACGTATGTCACGAGACACGCTGCAGTCGATTAGTTGCAAATTATGCGTGCTTGTAATTTATTCACGTTTTGTATGTATGTATGTTTATGTAACATAACCGGTAATCTTTATTAGTAAGATTTCACATTAAATACTTTAGGCATTATTCAAAAAAACTGCGATTGCAAATTTTTTATTGGGAAATATTATAAGTGAAACGTTTCAAACGAAACGCATTCCATCCATAATATTCAGTAGTCGGCTTCAACTCCGCGCCAGTACGTCGACAATGCACCATTATTGATATATAACTTTAAAATAGAATAAAGTTGTTCATGTATTGCACACGTAGGACGCACCGAGCGACCTCGGCGGACCAAAAGCAGTACCACTGTCACTGGGTAAGTGTGTCAGTGTGTCAGTAGGGCGCGCGTCATCTGCGACCGTGCCTCCCCGCGCCCTCCTCCGCCCGCCCGCGCGCCCCCGCACTCCGCCCTCTCCCACCGCTCCAAGGTCCCAAGAGATTGCAGTTGGGTTTGCTCAACAAATGTACTGACTGATTCTTAATAGGACAAACTAATTCTTAATATCTGTATGTAGAGTCATATAACAGGACGAACAATATGACACAACTGTTAGAAATGTCGTCAAAAAATGATGGAATGATCCAGGCTTGAACCGTATATTACTTAATTTTTTATACAAAAAGTGATAGATGAAAAATTATTTATAATACTACTCAAAATTTATTTGTAGAAAGTCCCAGTTTATGTCGATAGCTAATTTTCTATGATGCAATTTTATCTTCGGGTGAGATTTTTGCACACACAAAAAAGTATTGTATATTTCATAATTTAATACAAATTTTATATAATAAGTAATTCTGACAATTAAATACAATTGTGTCATAGTATTTATTTTTTTGAGAATGTCACTATAGTAGCTACATGTATTATATTATAGTACTATTCATGATCAACCTGTCTCCGTTAAGTGAAGTGTGAAAGATGACTTAATCGAAAGTGTTATTAGCTATGATTCAAGAAAATATATCAGCTGTTCAAAGAATATCAGCTCTTTTCTAGTTATTTGTTTAATTTATATTTATTTGAATTAATTATCTTATTAGGTAACATATATATAAATAAATAGAATATAATATAATACGATATGTATTATATAAAACATATATTTTTTGATTCTAAAATATTTTTAAATTATATTTAAAATTTAATATATAATATATATATGTATATAGAATATATATATTTATATTTTTTTTTATATATATATATATATATATATATATATATATATATATATATATATATATATATATATATTGTACACGCTAGTTATGTATCAAACATATACACATATACTTATTAGAAAATAATATATTCTAATAGGTCAATAATATTTGTTAAAAAATAGTTTAAAATGTTATAAAAGACACATCACGATCACCGACAACAATAAAAATATCATAAAAAATATCTTGATCGATGGTAGAGTCGGAAGGCTTTCATAGCCACGCGTCATAAAACCTCGTTAGGTACCTTAATATCAAAATCTATAGTTAAGTGATACTCTAATGACTTCATCTTGATTTAAACGAAAATATTACACCAATTAAAAACATTTAATTGATGTACAGAATAGATATATTATATTGTAGTGTTGCCATCTTACACGCAATTACCTTATATGAGAACGAAGTCCTCCGCAAATATAGCTCTCTGTAGTATTAAGAATTGCCCATGATAGCTATTATTGACGATTCAAAGATCCTTTTAGTATAGAGTTTGTTTGTTCACTTCACATGATAAAAATTCTGTTATGATGATAGTTGTAGTTGATATCTTATCAGTTTCTGTATCATCATCATCATATAAATAAAAACGGTTCACTGATTTTGATAGGGCTGTTTGTTTGTTAAAATAATGTATGTTTCTGTTAAATAAATGTGAGTTGTACCCTGAAGAGATACCAAATGTTTAGTACCAGTTCATCTTTCAAATTATCTAAAGCGTATAGAATATCAGCTTCACGCTGTATCCTGCACATAGCAGGGTAAGTAGGGGGAACCTAGTGTCAAGACACTCTGTTCCCCACTATCCGCCAAATTGTGGAGGCATTGCGTAATAAGTGGCGGAACTCAACGCCGCACTTTGCCTCGACATTAGAACGAAGAAATGAAAATATAAATTTGAATAAATATTTCATTTTCTCGAGTGGGAATCGAACCCACAAGCAGTCGATTTTACAGTCACACTTTGTGCTGCTGCTGCGACTGGCCTCATCTCTGTATAGAATATTTGTGATACTTATTATTATAAGGAGAAGGAATATTTCACGATTTTTCATATATCTATAAGACAAAAACTCGTTGAACGTACACACACGACAGCCATTACTAATTAATAGTACTAGTAAAGGTCATTATAATATTTTTGTATACAGCTGCATACAAAAATATTATATGCTGTTTTTCGTTTTTCGTATTTTTTAAATTAGATTTTTTATAAATATTAAATATTATATATTAATAGTTTAGATCTATAGAATTTACAAATATTGTCAATTATATTATTTCACCTTGCCTTATTGTAAATAATGTATAAATTCTAGATCGAACCGGCCACTGTTTTAATTCTAGGAATAGTCTCTATATCGTGACGTGTATGCCAAGCCCGCGAATGCATTCCATCTCTATGCTATCAAGCTACGAGAGGTAAGGAGGTTTTAACTTTAAGACATTTCGATCAACTATTAACCTATATGCATATTAACCTATATTGATGGAAATTAAGATACAATTACTTTACTATAAAAAACAAGATTTTAATAAATAATATTACTTTTTACGTGAGGCCGTCGTGGCCCAGGGGCACAAGGGTGTGACTGTAACACGACGATTGTGGGTTCGATCTCCACTCGAGGAAAAGAAATATTAATTTAAATTTATATTTCTATTTCTTCGGTGTCAAGGCAAAGAGCGGTGTTGAGTTCCGCCACTGAACACATTGTGGAAAGTGGGGAACGAACCTGTTGTGTGCGGGATACAGCGTGAAGCTGATTTATTGATTTATTTATTATTATATTACTTTAAATATTTTTCTTTCTAACTTGACTCTCATGATACATTCTAGAATAACAAATCTTTATAAGATTTGTTTTTTTTTTAAGTTTTTTTCATACTATTTTGTTTGGAGAAGTAAAAGAAATAGACATTTTGTAATATTTATTCATATGTAATATACAAAAAAGAACAATAACTTAGTTCACATACATTCTCACCAATATTGACAGTTGCCGCTGGCTTCAAAAAACTAGTATGTTATTAAAAATATGTATTATTAAAGAACTTGTGGCCATTCCCATGTTACTTCCATATACTATCCGATGTGATTGAAACTTGCAGCAAGTGACAGGCGAAGACAACTTAATATCAAGAGACTCATTTCTCCTTTTCCCAACAAAATTCGAGTCATTGCGTGTCGAGTTGCAACTTAACGCTGCGCTTTGTGTAATGGGAACTGGGAAATAAAAACAATTTAAAAACGAAACCTGTGCGTCTAATGTCTATGTGAATAGTTTTTATGGCACTTAGGTCTCTATGAAATCTTCTTGTAATTAAGTAATAAGGCTCTATCGCCACTAAAATCTCTGACATATTATTGTAATTAAAATCGAGGCAACTATTCCATTGCGGCGACTATCCGGATTTGACAACAATTTCATACGAAAAAACCACAAAGAGTTTATATATCATTATATTCTTATATAAAATATTTAAAAAAAAAGAGGATTGTATTGTATAAATTTCTTATAAATAATCGGCTTCCCTTGTTTCCAAGCTTATAGCAACGCAGCCGACGCCGTTTCTACCGACAGCCTTGTGCCACTTCCACACGTTCGGTATATTTGTATGTCTGCTCATTATGCTTTATGCATTGATTCATCGAATCTTAAACATCTTAATCCTATAGGTAGGTAGTGAAAAAGAGAACTCATGTATCCACATCGAGGTTGCTTGGTAATTGGTCTACGCTGATATTTCAAGTTTCCTTTCGAAGTTACTACTTGGGTGTATGAAATTTTGGAATTTTTCAAATGCGATTTTATTACCTAAGTATTTGTTAATATTGTTTTTTTTTTTCATATATATATATGGCTATATGGCTGTATGGATATATGGCTGTATCAATTTTAATATAAAATGCTTACAGTAAAAAACAGTTCAAGTGAAATATTAAAAAGACACCTGCGGCCACCGGACACCAGGTCCAATGTATTGAAATATTTTTAAAATTTTCATTATTAGCATTAATATGATATCAGTAGGTACGTACAGAATCGAATCGATTATATTTATTTTTTTTTAAATCCTTAATCAACTAAAAGTACGAGAGTGATGCGTACTGTGATATTCTGATTGTATTTTAGTATAATATTTTTAATGATAAAATTGATATATTTTTATGCACACACCTCGATATGTGTAAGAGCCGATGCTCTTAACTAATTTTACACTGATATTTATGCATATGTAAATATTTGATAAACTTATTGCAGCGTTCACTTCCAAAGATTTCGGCGCAAAGTGAAAACGAAGTGCCTTAACACTATCATTTTATATGCGGGGTATAGCGTAAAGCTATAAAAAGAACCTACTTACTAAACCATTTTATATAATTTGGATATATTTTACCTACATATTTTAACAACATTTAATTTTGTGTTGCGTGTGCAGCCCCCGCTGTCATGTGGGCCGCATCATTGAAATGTTTTGTAATACCGCTAAAATCGTGGTAACGAGGCCAAGGCTCTACTTATTTACATGTACGTGAGAAATAGCGTTCTCGGTGTGTATGTTATACTAAAATATTACTCGTACCAATATAATAATAAAATGAAAATTATACATCTGCGTGAGATATATTACACGCTTTTACTGGTATTTTGGGCAGGTGTAGTCAATTATACTTTAATTATACATAAAAGTCTAATGTACATATAATGGTAACAGTCAAAAGTTGTGAAATTCGGACGTCGTATCGAAATTAAGGTTTTTAGGGAATAAATATGTAGATACAAAAAGTAAAATGCTATAAATACTTAATATTATGAAATGCAAAAAATTTTAAAAAAAATTGTACCTAAAAACTGCGTTAACTTAGTACTAAGCAGTTAAAATATAATAAAATTGTTAACATTGCATTCACAATGCGAATATCGCAAATTCAATAAATATATATGTATGTCATCATATTGTTGTTTGTCTGGTTGACTAATTTTTGAAAACAATCCACGATTGTGTTATATGCGTATGCGCATTCATCATGTCGAGCTTTAATAAAAAAGTGGGTCACCGCCTAATTATGCTAAAATGCTAACTTACTTGTTCGTGTTGCATTTGATGGATTTATGTTAATACATACATACATACTACACAATATGCTCGCATTTCAACAACGCTTTATTTCTGTCTTATATTATCTATTCTAATAGATACCTATTTGTCTATGACGAAATATAACATTTTGATTTTGAGGTCGTGGTGTAGCGTGTGACTGTAACGTTCTTGGTACCAAGGCAAAAAGCGCGGCGTTGAGTACCGCAATGCCTCGAAAATTCTGTGAAAAGTGGAGAACGGAGTGTCTTAACACTAGGTTCAATTTGCCTACCTTGCTATATGCAGGATACAGCGTGAAACTGAAAAAAATGACAATTAAAAATAAAAAATACCAATTATTTTAAAAATTATAATAAAACTGATATTGATATTGTTAAGTAAATAATATTCATACCCTACGAGAAAATTTGCTGCATCTCTGCGCTTTTTAGTTCAATTATTTTAGAAGTAAAGTAAATAATATCTATGAACTCGTAGACTATACATAGTATTAGATGATTTAAATAAATATTAATTAAGTCATTTGTGAAATTGTGACCTAGAATTATTAGTATTTAAAGTAGTATCAGCAAACAAACAACTAAAAAACTTACCTTTACTCCCACACCTCCTAAATTAGGAGTTGGAAGTTTATATGAGACTTCAGATCTTATGTAGAGCCAAGTTTGTCGTCAAGCCTTCGCTAACTAAAATTTTTGTCAAAATGTATGGTTTGGTCGTTTCTACATAGACTATTAGTGGAGAATAGAAGACACATTATACAACAAATATAATAATATCTCCTATATAAATAAAATAACAAACACATTTTATAAAAAGCGATCTTATCAGCTTGGCACGATCTCTGCCAGACAACGGAAAGAGGATGCAGCGTATGGACATCTTGTGCATACCTATGTATAAATATACATACATATATGATAACAAATATAAAAATCAAAAATAAAATAAAAATATAAGTAGAATTAGAAAACATAGACATTTGAGAAAGTTAAAAAAATATATAAATTAAAATACTTTGTTTTTATGGAAACCGACTTAGGTATATGTAAGGGATAATACTAAATAGTCAAATATCCAAAAACAATGATTCAATGGCAGGATAAATTCTTTAAAAGTAACTATGGCCACATGCCATCAGACAGTTGTAGTCTGATTAAAAAATGTAAATAAATTTAGAATAACTAGAAAACCAATTTACGCTTACAATATAATATATCTACGCGTTGCCATAGCAACGTGTCACCTTTTACATAAGTGTACATTGTCAAACATGTGATAGTGTGTTGCTATATTTATTTTTTTATTTAATGCATTGTGAGGCCAGTCGTGGCGCAGCGGCACAAAGCGTGACTGTAAAACCGACTGGTTGTGGGCTCGATCCCCACTCGAGGAGATGAAATATTTACTTAAATTTATATTACCATTTCTTCGCTCTGGTGTCGAGGCAAAGCGCGGCGTTGAGTTCTGCCACTTAACACGCAATGCCCCCAAAATTCGGCAGAAAGTGGGGAAAGGAGTGTCTTACACTAGGTTCCCTCTGCTTACCCTGCTGTGTGTGGGAAACGATAAAACAATTATTTTAAACTAAAATGTATTAAAACTGTGCCAAATTTCATACTCCTCCAATTGATTATTTCACAATTTTCGTAAAAAAGAAGTACAAAGTGCTTGCTTCACGTTTTAATATGTAGATTAAATCTTTTTCATGGTGACGATTCTGTTTTCTTAGTATAAAATATAATAAATCGATATTTGCAGTCGTTTATAAAACACATTTATTCAGTTAACTATACTAGAGTTCAAAAGTAAATTTATTAAAAGTTAAAAGTAAATTTTCAATATACTTGTAAATATTTGTACGTAAGCACTCTAGCCAATAAGAATAAAACGAAAAAAGTAGTTGAGGAGACAGTTGTTCCGCGTACTTCTCGTCGACCTTGTGTACCTTCCAGAATACAAGCTGATCTATAGCAACAGAAAACGCTATACTTGCTCCTATTTAAATCAATTTTATATATTTTTTTATCAGCTTCACGCTGTATCCCGCACACTGCAGGGCAGGCAGAGGGAACCTAGTGTTAAGACACTCCGTTCTCCACTTTCTGCCGAATTCTGGAGGCATTGCGTGTTGAGTGGCAGAACTCAACGCCGCTCTTGTCCTCGACACCAGAGCGAAGAAATGGAAATATAAATTAAGTAAATATTTCATCTCCTCGAGTGGGGATCGAACCCACAAACAGTCGGTTTTACAATCACACTTTGTGCCCCTGCGCCACGACTAGCCTCATAATTTTATATTTTTATTTATATTTTTCTCGCACGATGTCATAGATTTCATGATATTAAATTAATTGCCAACTTTTTTTTATAACATCAAAATTCTACTTTAACATATAATATGGGTAGTAACTTGAATTTTCTTTGTTACAAACCGATTAAGGTTATAAATAAAACTGGAGTGAAGTATGCATAATGATGCGGCTACCTCAAAGGAACTTATCTTTGGCTTAACAAAGAAATTTGTGTCACCGAAGCAAGAAAAAAATGTATTCGGAATAATATTTTACATAAATAAATTTAAAATTTTTATTTATGTATTTTATGTACACAAGAACCTATTTTGCAGCGTTATAATATATAATTAAAATAAAAATTAAAAGTAGGGTAGGCAGAGGGAACCTGGTGTTAAGACACTCCGTTCCCCACTTTCCGCCAAGGTCTGGAGACATTGCGTGTTGAGTGGCGGAACTCAACGCCGCGCTTTGCCTCGACACCGGAGCGAAGAAATGAAAATATAAATGTAAATAAATATTTCATGTCCTCGAGTGGGGATCGAACCCACAGTCGATTTTGCAGTCACACTTTGTACCCCTGCGCCACGACAGGCCTCGATAATATATAATAAGTATTATTATTTTCAAATGTTGTGATCACTTATTTGGAACAAGAAATAAAATATTTTTCTATATAAAAAAAAAATCGTGTACGCCTAAAATGTGAACAGAACGGCCGATGTAATTTCAGTTCGATGTTGAATATGCTTCTCTAATTTAGTAAAATCGTAAGTAAAACGTAATTTTTTAATCATTTCTATTTGCTCTGAATTATTTATTTATTTATTACTATGTGGAATAGTGTGTTACCCAAAAAAAAGTAAATTACTACACATGTGGTTATTTAACAGAAACTACAAAAGTGAATGAATTATAAATTATTATTATATTAATTTCTTCGCTCTGGTACCAAGCCGCGGCGTTGAGTTCCGCCTCTCAACATGAGATGCCTCGAAAAGTCGGCGCAAAAGGGGAAACGGAGTGTCTTAAAAATAGATTCCCTCAGTCTACCCTAAAACGCAATTTTAATATGTAAACATTATATTATATTATAAAAAAAATTAACCAAACTCATTTTGCACTTATAAAAAGTTAATAAAACAACAATTGTAAACTTGTGTGTGCTCATAGAGAACAATAATGCGATTCAACCGGTGTGACAGAATCAGAATAAGGACTTCCATTATTAATCGCTTAGGAAATTTTGAGGGCGAGTGAAATCGACGAATCTCCGAATGAGGTCGCCCGTTTCTTTGCGGCCAACGTTGTGTAATTCTTCTTTGTTATTCCGTTCATCTATATTGGAACGGAATATACTGGCTGGGTTCCTTTGTCCGCATAAGTAGGTGAAAGTAGTAGCGTAGTAACGGAGAAGACGTTTTTTTTTTTTTTTTAATATTTTATATTTCTTATTATTCCATTTGATTGATACATCGGAATGGAAGTTGATCAGTGTATCCTCGATTGAGATTGTGATAAAAAAAATTCTTAGGTATTTATTTATTAATTAATTTATTTATTGGATAAAAAAAAAGAAACTGTTGCAAAATTCCGTAGTTGACAAAAAATGTACCTTGATAAAGTTTCTAGGAATTTAATGTTCAATTAATCCGCTATAGTTATTGTTTTTTTTTTTTTATTTTTTTGTTTATTTATTTGGTACAAAATTATTTAGGACGTAATAATAAAATGTTAATAAAATTGTATAAAGCTAAAATAACTTTTTTATTACAATTAATTAGTCTATGGCAATCAATTTTATGAATATTTTTAGAGGTATAGTTAGTACCTACTCGTATTTATAATGTTAGTACTTTTTTTTCGCTTCGCAGCGCGGCTTCGCTCACTCATTCCTAATGTTATATTTTAAGCCAAATTATACAAAATGTTTACATAAAATGTAGCCTATGTGTTATTCTGACATATAAACTTTACAGCAATACCGTAAAGTTTCATTTAAAACTGTTCAGTAAGTTTTACCTGAACGTGAAACAAACATAAATCCATGCAAAAATTTCACATTTATAATATAAATTAGGATATTAGAAGTATACTAAGTAGGGTTCATTTAGGTCGTTACAAGTATTTTTGAATTGAATCGTTAAGTTACTTATGTTATTATATATAAGTAGTTTGGGTCGTAGCTTCCTGTAGTACTGACACAACTGACATTTTATAAACTTACTAACATTTTTATAAATGACAGAAGAAGATGGTTGGTGGCTTTCCGTACTACACAGGAAGCTACTACGTTGTCGAAACGCAGTCTTTCAAGAAAGTAACTCGATATACAATATATACACTTCATAAAATAAAATTTTACAATAAGTATATAACAAACATTAGTTTACCGTGTGAACAAAAACAGCATTTACTTCAAAAAGTTAATATTATTATATATAAATTATGTGTTATTACACTGTTCAAGAATATTTACGGGATACAGATGTATTGAATTAATGTCTATTGAATGTGACGCAGGATAGCTGTCAGTTTATGTAATAATTAAATTATACCATTGACATTGAAAAGAACAACTGTTGAGTTTCTTGTCGGCTCTTCTCAGCAGAACTGCCTTCCGAACCGGTGGTAGCTTTTCTTATATGTTCAGTCTATGTTTCAAAAGTGCCTATAATAGTCTATTTGAATAAAGAATATTTTGAATTTGAATTTATATATCAATCAATACAAATCAACAATTCAACAAACAATTCTATAATCCCGCGTCGTATACGGGCTAGTAATATAGTTTTTATTAAAACTAGACAATACAATAATAAGTATATTATGCGAGACGTACATACGGCTGGCCTGAATAAGAGCTATCATTGACCCAGTGACCCACTGCACTTGGCTCGCGTTCCCCAAATCTGCCCCACCCTCTCCCCCAGCCTCCATAGCGACACGCAATTTTGTTTGATCGATTCAAATGCCCCTTTTAATGTCCACCTCCTTTTATATACTAGCTACTAGCGTGAATATGCTATATCGATGTCCTTTCACAGGTCTTTATAAACCCTTTTAGGTCTTTTGGGCGTTCAACTTTGATTAATAATATCTAATAAGAACTTGTCCTAAAAATTATTATAAGTAGTTTTGATGATTAAATTTATTTTGCACCCTCTAATTTATAATTTTTTCATATTGTGATGTACAGAGTCATGGGTTAGTGACATCAATATAAATACATTATTAATAGGTCGACAACAGGAAAATCTATGTTAAATAAAAAGTTCAAAGAATATAATGAATAAAAAAAAATCCCGCATAAATGTTATTGAGTTTGAACAATTTCCACCGGCGTGAGCTAACACATACGTGGACCGACCGCCTGTACGCCGACATATTACCCCACGGCCCGCCGTATTACGACGCGTTACATCAACGCGCGTCACCGGGCGCGGGGAAAGTGTGACGTCAGACGCGCATGCGAAGAAAGCCAAGTTGCGCGCGCGACGCCGCGGCTCGTCGGCGCGGAGCACTCTTGCTTTCGCAGGAGGCCGCGGCGTCTGAGCGATAGCGAAAACGACACACTTGCTATAGACGGATACCTACCTACGGCCGCGGAGAGCCGCCACTGTCACTTTTTCATCCGGTATTCGAGTCTTGATTATGAAATCGAAACTTATTGACTCATACGGCTTATACACCTTTTCTTGTGGTGATTGCGCATATCGAGGGCAGCTCGCCTCCTTCTTGAAAGAAGCATTACAAGAGTAGTTTTAAATTGTTATTTCGTAATTAATAACGATATTCTTAAGTTATTGTTTAATCATTTATAAAATTTGCTTAATGTTGAATCCGTTCAGTTGTGATCCTATAATAAATTCTCATAAAATTATTAGAACTAGAACTAAGACTGTGGCATAGTCAAAGATAGCCCTGAAGAGTGCAATATATCCAGGATCACAACTGTATCCACTATCATTAAATTATTTCAACGTTCTTAGTAAACAAACATTCAGAGCTATTAACTGAAAACACCTAGTTAATTACTTCAAGGATTAGTAATACCTACTTATCTCATTTTTATGGCATTAGCTCGTTTTGGTACATGTCGCTACTGCTACGATATTACATTTATTAAAACCACCTTTTCAAATTAATTTATTTTTGAATTTTTTTTTGTTGAAACCAGCGTTTGAATTATTTATCTTATTAATAAATAAATTAATAACATTTTTCCTATTAAATTAATTTTAAATTACATTACTCTTAAGAACTTTTCTTCCTCTGCTTTTGCCAAATCACTTCATTGCGCCTCAATATTTTCAATTACCTTTATTGTATGTCACTGATCGTTATTGCTATCAGTAACTGTTGATTGTAGGAGGTATAGTATTTTTTTTTATGTTTCGACAGCATAATGTTATCTAAAATAAAATTGTCATGTAAAAGCGCAAGTGCCGGGTTCCTCGCAGTGACATTTCTCGGTAATCCAATTTGCAGTCGTGGAAGTGTCCTCCTGGGACATGTTGCAGTCAACTCACGTGGACGCTGTGTGCAGTTCAGTCAGTCTCGGTGTATTAGGACACGTCTAAACACGTTACATAGCGAGCGCAAGGCTGTCACAGCCAGTCACTCGTTCGTGACCCGTTGACTGATTTTAACCAAAACCAGGTCAAGATCTTTAATTCATTTCGCTTTTGATATTGAATGGCTCTCGTTCACGTCAAAAATGAGCCTATTGTGTTAAATATGTTATACACATAGAATCGTTCGTGATCATGACCAAGATTATGCGCCTTGTATATACGAGTATATATTGAAATATTGTACCTAAGCATTGTAGAATACAAGTTAGTTACGTCAAATGATTTCGTTGCTTAAAAAAATTATGTTCTAGTTTGTTAGTTTTTAACATATTGTACCATTTTTAGAATTTTGTTTTCTTTACTATCGATCATTGCTCGTAACAGGACTCTGTCGGGTACATCCTTTTGTTGCAAGCGTGCAATAAAAAGAATTGTTCTGCTAAAAGTAGACCCTTCATACAATATACATATACAGTTATTTTTGTTTCTTAGAATTCGAAAAAGAAAATATGATTGCCTAGAATACAAAGCAGAAACTTTTTACCAATACTAAAATACAATAATGTCGATAGTTACTTCAATAACAGCACGTACCATATACTCTACATACTCTAACTTTCCTAGAAGGAGCGTTAGGTATGGCCAGGACACAGCGTTACCAGTACCACTGCGAATGTAAACATGAAGCCGTAGCTGGCGAGCGGTGGACGCCGGCAACCCTGCCCTGCTGCGGCACGGCACCGCGCGCAAGTGGGTCAGTGGGCCGCACCCCCCGGCCCCCCGCCCCGGGCGCCCCCGCCCCGCCGCCAGCGCTCGCCGCCCGCCGCCCGCCGCCCGCGCGGTGGCGCAACCGCGCGAACGCGCACTAACATAGACCTGGATCGCGGGAAAGTGGGTCACCGACTCACTTTCACTTATTACATGGGCTCCTAATCGTTTTCCATTGTACGGGCGTCGGGCGGCGGCGGGGGCCGGGGGCGGCGCGGGCCGGGGGCGGCGGCGGGGCGCGCATGCGGGAGGCGCCGGCACGCGCGCCGCCGTCGCCGGCCGGCCGCCACCCGCCAGTCGATCGCGGAACGTCTTTTGGGCGGCACGTGTGCCGCCGTGACTCTCATACTCGCTACGATCGTAACGACGCGCGCCGTCAACAAATTGTACCGACGTTGCCAGTTGCCACACTGTTCCATTACACTTTAACTAAGATTTGGGCGTACGAACCTTTATTTTATTTAAATTGCCTTAGGAAAAATGTGCTGGATTTATGTGTCTTCAATAAAAGTGATCGAACAGGTGCAGCCCGCGAGCGGCAGATAGTGTTGCGGTCAGACCGCCAGTGAACTCAGTGACTGTGTGAACGTTGTCGCGGTTGAACGCCGCCGTAGGGATTTGTAACAAGCAGCCGCTCCGTGCGGCCGAGCATGACGATGGACCAGCAGACAGGCCTCATGTCTTTAAACATGTCTCCATTCGACCTCAGTCCCGGCCCCGAAGGCTCGGGCTCGGGCAGCGGACCCTCGGGGGCGTCCCAGCAGTACGTGCCCCAGGGCGCAGCTTACCAATGCACATCAGACCAACAGCCTTTCGGCTACGCCAATCTGGACGCTTCATATTTATTTCCAACAGGTGCAGGGAGCGAACCGGGAGCGTATTTACCCGCTGCCGGCACAGTTTGTGACCAAACAGACACCAAGGACGTCATCGAGGAGCTCTGCCCCGTGTGCGGTGACAAGGTCAGCGGCTATCACTACGGGCTGCTGACTTGCGAATCCTGCAAAGGTTTCTTCAAAAGAACCGTTCAGAACAAGAAAGTGTACACTTGCGTAGCAGAGCGAGCGTGCCATATTGACAAAACTCAGAGGAAGCGATGTCCTTTTTGCCGCTTCCAAAAATGTCTGGACGTCGGCATGAAACTTGAGGGTGAGTTCTATAACATTTAAGAACTAACTGAGAACTGTTATTTATAATGAAATAATTTTGACATTAGTTTTCGCGACACATATTATGTATGTAGGTCAGGTAGGCGGCCGCAGCGAGCGGCCCAGATGTATTACATCATTTGGCGCAAGCAAATGCAGTAAAAATTGAAAGTTCTTAGGGTAAATAACATCAAATAAACTTTATTTCAAAATACTTGAATATTTTTTTTAGAATGTTACAGGATTTTCAAAAGAATTCTAGATCAGCTGATATCTAAAATTGTTGTCCTTTGTGTCGTTATATATTTTTCGTTATTGATGGTTTATGACAAACAATAATATTAGTATAAATTTTATATTTTTAAAATGAAAAAACTTGAATATATATATATATATATATATATATATATATATATATATATATATATATATATATATATATATATATATATATATATATATATTTTTTATATATTTTATATATTTTTTTTATTTTTTTTTTTTTTT
>DWMY01000874.1:0-18418 GCA_018249775.1 Heliconius hecalesia formosus | reverse complement strand
CAGAGGGAACCTAATGTTAACACTCTGTTCCTCACTTTCTGCCGAATTTTGGAAGCATTGCGTGTTGAGTGGCAGAACTCAACGCCGCGCTTTTGCCTCGACACCAGAGCGAAGAAATGGAAATATACATTTAAGTAAATATTTCATCTCCTCGAGTGGGGATCGAACCTACAATCCGTTATTTTTAGTTCAGGTATTTTTAAAAATTTATACTTCAATTTTCTGGTGTATAAGCAAAGCGTGGCGTTACGTTCTGCCTTTCAATACGCAATGCCTCTTGAATTAGGCAGAAAGTGTGGATCGGAGTGTTTTAACACTAGGTTCTTTCTGCCTACCCTGACGTATGCGGGATACAGCACGCAGCTGTTTTTATTTGATTTTTAGCTTTAAATTGTATTCTTCATATAGTCTACTAGTACTCTAGCACTCTACGTAGGGTAGGCGAAGAAAGGTAGAGAGGAACTGTTAACCTGGTATTAAGACCCTCCGTTGTCATTAAAACACTTCCGTTTACCAAATGCTAGAGACATTGCGAGTTATTTGGCGGAACTTAAAGCTGTGCTTTGCCTTGTTACCAGACCGAGGACATGAAAAAAAATCATATTTAATTTCCTCGCGTAGAAATCGAACCCACAACCTGTCGCGTTTACAGTAATACACTTGTGCTCCTGCATTTTATGAGATTATGAGGCCACCGTAATTCGTAGCACAGTGGGATAGCATCTGACATGATGCTTGTGGATTTGATCCTCACTAGGGGAAGTGATTCATTCAATTAATTTCACTGCTCTGGCAACGAAATGTACGGCGTTGATTGTCGCTATTATTGATTCTCTTTTTTAAAACTCAAAATTTCACTTAAAAAAAACTCAAAAGGTTATATTTCAATAGCTATTTTTTTTTTTATGGAAAAGACAAGGCAAACGAGCGTTCGGGTCACCTGATGGTTAGTGATTACCGCCGCCCACGACCCCGTGCAGTACCAGAGGAGCTGCAGGTGCGTTGCCTGCCTGTAAGGTGGGTTGGGCACCGGAGCCCGGCATTACGTGAATATATATATAATGAATAGTAATATAAATAGCTGAAAAAAAACTTTTAAAAATATATTTTCATATATAATCTACGTACATAACAAAAACATTATAAATAATTCAATACATTTTTAATTAAAGTTAAAATTAAAAGAAATATTCTATTTCACAAAGCGGCTTCATCTATCCAATATAAATTCCACTCTCATGACAACATCTTAACACAATCGTAACACGCGCCTCGGACTTAGAATTGGTTGGTGTCCCATTGCCAGCCATTGATGTCAAATATATAAAGCTGATTCTGAACTTAAATTGAAATAAAAAAAATAAAAAATAATAAACAGTTTCACGCTGTATCCCGCACACAGCAAGGTTCCCCACTTTCCGCCGAGTTCTGGACTGAACTCAACGCCGCGCTTTGCCTTGACACCAGAGCTAAGAAATAAAAATATAAATGTTAATAAATATTTCACTTCCTCGATTGGAGATCGAACCCACAACTAGTCGATTTTACAGTCACACTTCGTGCCCTTGCTGCGACTGGTCTCAGTCGTGGTGTAAGTTAATAATAAAAAGTGATATTATGTTTGAGATTGTTGTAAGCATGACGGTTGTGGGTTCAATTTCTACTTGGGAAAATTAATATTTTTTTAGAAGTGTGAAATAACACTTTAAATATATTAAAAAGAATTATGTTACTTCATTCACTCATGTAACAAGACAAGAAGAGGGGCAAGACGGGCAATGTCTCAAATACTCTGGAACGGAGTGTTTTAACTCTATCTTCCATCTGCCTGTTTAATATTGTAAGTACAAGTATATACGGGATACAAAGCGAAAGTTTCTGATAAGTATTTATTTCTTTTTGCGTAGAAAGTTAGGCAAAATCTAGAATCAAGACACTCCTTTACTTCATATTCTTTTATTTCTTGTATCATTGTGTTACACTGCGCTATCCACGCTATTATATAAAAATCATTGACATTTTTTTTTATTTTATGTAACGCAACAAATAACAGTAACAACAATATAACAGCTAACACAAAGATAGAGAACAAAACAAACATAATATTAATATTCTCAAAACATAAAATAAATATAAAAAATTGAAGCTCTTGACCCGCATTCCACTAAATTGGTGATCGTATGCACCGAATTAAGCAATTTATACTGTCTCGGCTACGTTGTAGTAGAGCTGCTCGTTAAAATTCTTCACAATATAAACTCTTGTTTCATACAAAAATATTTTAAATATTTTTTTTATTATATTATGATGCAAAAGTGAGTGGTATGAGAGATAGGTAGACCTCGGTTGACCTACAAAAACACAGTATCAAAGATACTGGATGAAGACCACGTAAAAAGACGAGAACCCCCGGAGGGCAAATATGTATGAAGATATTGATAATGGTGGACGAGGTGAAAGACGTATGTAGACGAAATATTATCCTAACTCTTTTACCCAACAATATTTTCAATTCACTCCGGCAACAAGACAAATTGGGCGTTGATTTCAGGCACTTAATACACAATGTCTCTAAAATTGGGTTGAAAGTGAGAAATGAACCTATACTCTGTATCTATACGGGATGTAGCGTTAAGCTATTTTTTTATATTATAAGAATTTTGACGAAACTGTTGTTTAATAAAGATACTCACAGATAAGTCAGATTACACGGACTATACTTTTTAAAAAAAATTATAAAAAATTGAACGTAGTAAAATACGAATGTAGAACGAAATAAAAAGGATATGAACCCGCAACTCTTGGAAACCTTCCAAGCGCTCTGACCACTAAGCCATACGTTCTCATCAAGGTACGTCGAAATTCTTATACACTTGTTACAACTTATTTATGTTGTTGGCATCTCTGTACGGAGATCTTTATAAATTTCCGCTGCCCAAAGATAATTGCAAAAATAATCATTTGGCAAAAGAGAATGCTATTTATTAATTATTTTTAACGATTTATTTATTTAGGAAAGAAAAAACATATTTAGAAAACAAATAAAAATTTGATCCACACAACCTGCAGTGTTAAATTTTTATACATTTTCTAAATAAATATTTTTCTTTCCTAAGTCGAATAACACTTTAAATACATTAAAAATAAGCGGACTATATAGTACGGTCTATTATAGTTCAACTCAGGATAGATGAGTATATTCTGATGATGAGCATATATTAGAAAATCAGCTTGATCGTCCAATTATTAACAGCAGGACTATCAGACAAGCTCGTTCATATTATATAAGACCACTTAATATTAATAATATTCTGCCTTTACATGGCCGAAGGTATAGGCCCTATACTTAAGTTGACTAAGTAGAACAAGAGTCACCCAAGACTCTATTCTATCTTTTCTTCCTAACTCCATTCTATCTAACCTGTATACTCATCGGTTGTCGTCATTACTGATTTACTTACTTTTTTGTCTAGGATAAGTATAGGCTGGTCAGCCTTAAGCAAAGTATTTTAATATTATTTCTTTATTTGCTTGTATTATATTATAACAGCGGTTGACGAACTCCACGTTCGGTATCGCAAAACAACAAAAGTGTCTAGAACTTAAGCGGAAAATAGAAAACAGAGTGTCTTAACACTAGGTTGTTACTGCTTACATAAGTGACCGAGTCTAGGATTACCCTAATATACATCTTAAATTATTTTCCTTTGTTAGGCTATCATAAATTATTTATAACATAACTTAAGAAAATAGAACAGCAAGTTCAAATCAAATCCAAGATACTTATCTTCTTGAATGCTACCAAAAGACTTAGCTTATCTCTATAGATTGTAAATTAATCACCATTGATCTAGAATAACGTAATTTTGCCTACATTTGACCCAAAAAGGATATCGCTTATGATATTGCGTGACTGAAATATTACACCTTGCGACATTGGAGAAATCTCCTGTAATACTCGATATATAAAACTATATGTATGTATGCCAAAATAAATAAAATATAATTTTTTATAATATTTAAATAAACGTAGGTAAATTGTAATAAATTTCAAATTTATTTGGTTTGTGGATATGACTGAACAATGACTTTGTCCAGTGGAAATTGAACGGTTGTAACTACAACATTTTGTTTGATTTTTGATGTTATTCACGCTGTATCCTGCACATAACAGTTTAGGCAGGGGATATGTGGGAACCTAGTATTAGGACACTTTGTCTTTATTAAGATAATTCCGTTCCCCATCTTCCCCCAAATTCTCGAGGCATTGCATGTTGAGTGACCGAATCGAATCCACAACCGACGCGTTTACAGTCACACGCTTGTGCTCTTCTACGACGGCTTCTAAGAATGAATAAAGCTTGCATATTGATTATTATTTACTATAACATTCTATAACATATTTACACATTATAGTGATTTTATAATAAAATGATTTAATACAGCTGAGAAGACTTGTTTATGTTAAAGATCGTGGAGGATAAAATCAAAGTGGAGTAGGTTGATCTGGAAGGCATACTCTGGCAAAAGCGAGGATTAATACCAGGAGGAAAATCTACGTAATGTTGGTTTTCTCTGATAATAATGAAGCTAAAATAAAAGCTTGGCTCTTCAAAATTCCATCTTTAAATGTATGAATATGTAGAACAAAATTACAACAAATCCCCACGAGTTACATGAAAACTTTACGTCCATGATCCTACGTAATGCATGAAAAAAAGAATATTAAACCATATCTCATTTTCCTGTAAAAATACATCCTAGTTACAGCGATAGCAGAACTAAAGAGTCCAAGAGGCAAGAGTGGCCTTAAATCTTTAAAAAGATAAATGCGACGGAGTCAAAGTTATCTGGATGGACCATTTATAATCCGTTTTAGTGCAGCTGTTAGTTTGCAGCGTTGAGGACACCCGTTAATCTTGATGAGACCCGACTGTTGACTTTGTGGAATTAACTTCTTGTCTAAATGAGAAAAGACCTGGAAAATATCTTGGGAATTCTTAAAATGGCTTAGTTAGTGTATACATTTATGGTATCATTGAAATTTAGGGTTATTTTCTTGCTTAAGGTGTTTTTTCTTTGTTTTTATACGCTACGTTGACACAACGTTGTAAATGAGGTAGAGAGTGGAGAGTGTTAGCTATTGTATAGCAATAGCTAGGTTTCTTTTGCTCATCCTGCATAATTTAGCTGTTGCGTGAAGATCAAAGAAGAAAAAACAAAAAGATTTTACTTGTATATGATACTTAAGATGTTGAAATAAAAAGTGAACATAAAAGAAGTAATATGTTTTTCTCTCTCTCACTATTCTCAACTTTAAAACTAAGGGAAAACTTAACATATTTTACAATAGCAAAAGTCTATTTCATCTAAGTTGGTAAATACGAATATATCTATTTTAATTCCAAACATTTTCCCATTTGGGATTCTAACTTACACTCGTCGTGTACAAATGCTTTTAGCACGTCCCCACTGCCCTCCGGCATTAGTCTGGCTTCATTATAACTTAATGAAGTAGTGAAGCTCAAATTTCTTTATGCTTAGCCCTTTATTAGTATATGTAGTGGAAAATAAAGCAGATGAAATGACATGGTAGTGGGTGCAATCTTCATTTGGGGAACGATCCTCATCTTCTGCTCTACAGAAGTCGAATAAATAGGATAACCTAGTAATATATAAAGTTTAAATTTTACGCAAAATATTTTCCTTTCTTTTAAGCAAAAGTTTGTGGCTTATTAGATCAATATTACGCTCCTGAGACTTGTTTATTACCCAGGCAAAAGCTAAAACATTAAATCTAATCTAAACTTGGAAAATATTACTTGAATATACATATATATTCTTACCATGAGGGAAAATGCACTAATGTAAAAAAATATTGTTTTTTCAAAAGTTAGAGATGCTTTCGAGTTTATTAATTTTATACATAAAGTATATACTGCCAATATATTTAATTTTATATAAATGCTAAAAAAACGTATATTTTACTTTGATGCACCTTCTCCTCAAACCAAGATTGAGGCAGAATTTAGTTGAATCTAGTTTTAGCTCTCCGTTCTCTGCTTTTCATACATTACAACCGATCGTAAGTAAATTCCAAATACCGACAAACACAATTAGTTTATACCAAAATTAGTTCAAAACATTTTACTCGTATAATAAAATAACATTATTGAATCTATCTATTAGATAGATTTAATAATATTATTTTATAATAGGAGTAAATATAGATAAGCTAACAAAATAAATTTAGGTGTAAATCGTTAAATAAAGTTCATTACTTTAATGGACACGATCATATTATTTGTTTTGGTATGTTTACCAAATAATCATAGTATGGCTAGTGATATATTGAGCAGTATGGAATCGAATTAAATTGCTATATAATTGACCGGACTGTTGGGTAGTGTTTTTTTTGTTTTTTTTGTAGTGTCTGGGCAGGCAGAGGGAGAATAGTGTTAAGACACTTCGTTCTCCACTTTCAGCAGAATTCTGGACGCATTGTATGTTGAGTGGAAGAAGGAAGTCGAACCCACAACCTGTCTCGTACACAATCACATGCTTGTGCTCCTGCACCACGACTAGCCTCTGACCTAAAACTTAAATATATTATAAATTATATCAAGTCAAGCTTGACTTTATATATAATATTAAGCCTACTAAGCCTACAGTTTACAGACCTTCAAAGTTTCTGATCATATTGCGGAATAACAGTGAAAAAAGAAAAAAAAAAGATAAATAAATATAAGAAGTTCGATACCTTCCAATATTGTATTATGTAATTAATACAATAAATAATTGTTATATTTTATTTCTACCCACTATCTAGAAATTGGACGCCTCTACACCGTGGCAACTATGTAAGCAATTTAAAATTAAATGGACTCCCCACTACAAATATTGACACGTTCAGGAAGCGATTTTACAAACAAAATAACTAAATAATGTCAGCTAGCAGTTATTATTTAAACCAGGAGCTTTGCGTATTTATGTAATATATTTTATTATTTATATTAGGAGGCCAGTCGTGGCGTAGGGGCAGAAGTGTGACTGTAAAACCGACTGGTTGTGGGTTGGATTCCCACTCGAGGAGATGAAAAAAATTACTTAAATTTATATTTCCATTTCTTTGCTCTGGTGTCGGGTAAAGCGCGGCGTTGAGTTCTGCCAAAAAAAAGTAAAAAGTATAAATGTTATGCTCTTGTACGAGCTCAACGCCCATTTTACTTTAGCCCAGAAATAAAGACAACTAGAGAATAGTCATTAATTTATTATTGGCTTTTACGTGCACTTATAAAAGCCGGTTTTTTGTAGTGTTTTTGGTTGAATGCAATAATCTCAGGTTTCAAATCACTTTTTGGAATAGTAAAATTACAATGATATTTTTTAATAGTAAAGTATGGCAGTAATTCGTGATGTTAGTTAGATAGTCCATTTATCAAGAAAGGCTACATACAACCTATTACTTACTCACTGTACCAGTGGCATTTGTACATAACTCTTAGTTATTTCAATTTGAGGGACACAATAAAGACAGCTATTTAAAAATTACTTATATATATTTCAACCAACCTCGGCCTAGTCAAACAAAAACAATACTAAGTTCTGGTATGTAGCACGTAATATCTTTATGAAAAAATGTCACCTTACAAAGGAGAGACCCGTCACTAACTTCTCATATGAAAGAAAAGTCAAGTAACAATGCTTCTTTTTAATAATTATTAGCTTTTTTATCGTAGAATTGAATCAATAATATCCAATTCTTTTCCACTATTTATTCAATGAAAATTTCAACAAGTAATTTCGCGGCACACATTTAAAAGTCTAATCCTAAGCAAATTTATATTGGACTTTACGTAAATATTTTTTCAATATAAGGCATCAAAACTGAATTAGGCCATTACAAACAAAAGCAAAATCGCCTAAATCCTTTTAAATTTCGACTCGACCCCAAATAAATTGGATAAGTGTGTGCCTGACAAGTATCAAACAGGGTTCTGAATATATAAATACGGAATGGTATAAAATATACAAGATTTTTATTTTGTAATCTGTTTAATGATTCCATTAAAACAATTTCAATTTTACTTTAATGTTTTAAAAAAGGTCAGTCGTGGTGTAAGGGCACAAAATGTGGTTGTAAACGCGACTGGTTGGGTGCTCGGTCCCCACCTGAGGAAATAAAATACTTATTTAAATTTAAATTTCTATTTCTTTATATTTGATATGAACAATAAACATTTATAGTGGACGCTCTATTTATTTTTTCATTTTGTTCATATGACATCTCTCAAACATATATAAAAAAAATTCAAGTCGTTATACACATAACGTCATATTTTTAATAGTGATAAAAATGCCGAATTTTATACAGGAAAATAATGATTTGCGGAAAGCATTATTTTTTGTTTTCATTTGATGAAAAGTGCTGCGGAGTTATATCGAATGCTTGTCGAGGCTTATGGTGATCATGGTTTATCGGAAGTAACACGCAAATGATAGTTCCAACGGTTCAGAGATAATGATTTTGATGTGAAAAATGAAGAACGTAGAAGACCAAAAAAAATTAGAAGATGGCGAAAATGTTGCACAATAAACAATTTCTGGACGTTTTAAAGCTATAGGAAATATCTAAAAGCGTGGAAAGTGGCACCCGCCACATGAATTGTATGAGAGGCACATGGAAAACCGAAAAACCACGAAACGTTGCTTCTACTATACGAAAGAAAGTCAGTATTACATCGAATTGTGACTAAGGTTGAAAAATAGATTTATTTTAAGAATCCTAAGCGAAATAATCGTGGGTAAATCCAGGAGAAGCATCTACATCGAGTTATAAAACTTGATAATAAAATAAAAGTTATTTGCTAAACATAAGACATTTATACAATCAAAATAAATTAATATATTTATGTATACAATTATAGTTATCATAACTATATTTCATATTAATATTTACAATCCTTCATACCATGTAAAATTCAAAGTAATACTTAACTCCTTTTAGCTTAACGCTGTATCTCGCATAGCAGGAAAGAAAACCTAGTATTGAGACGCTCTTTTCGCCTTTTTCCGACAAATTTTCGCGCATTGAATGGTGGAACTTAACCAGAGCGAAAAAATAAAATAATGAATTCCCCAGAACAGGAATCAAACACTCAACAATCGCGTTTACCGTCATTATAATAATATAATATTAGAATATTTAGAGTAAATCCAGACAGTTTCAAAATATTATATTATATAATACACATATAAATGTGGGAATTTCACAAAGAAGGGTAGCGTAGAACCGTCAAACACATCAGCGTTGTTTCTATTTGAGAAGGGATGTTGAAGTGTCATAGAGAGTAAATGGGGGTACAGTAAATCCGGGTCATCGAATACTTCAAAGTTTACGAATAATACCCCAAATATGTGTTCAGAAGTCACTCTCTTAAAGTTGCTATAGTTTACTATAACCATAGTAGTTACGTTTAAACGCAGGTGATGTAAATATGCAAGTATTTTAATTGTAATTTACGTTGTATTATAATAATAAATGAATATTTTTTTCTTTATGCAATATCCAAATTGTATATCTTAGTTCGTTTATTTAGCAATAATATTTAATTTTGGTTAATAAATACATTTACTTGCATGGGGCCCAAAAATTATACAATGTATAAAATAGTTAGGAACTGTTATATGTTGAATGTACTTATTATAGATGCACGCTGTATCCTGTATATAGAAGAGTAGACAGACGGCTAAATTAAAATAAAAATATTTAGATTCTCCACTTTCCGCCAATTTTTGAGGCCTTACATGTTCTGTTAACAAGGAATTGAGAGTGTTAACGAGTTTATTTTCCCAAATAGGGCTCGAATCTACAACTGTCGCGTTTATAGTCACAAACTATATGCCACTTATACAATGTATAGATGTTAAACCTATTAATAGGAGCAGGATATTACTTAGCCATTTTACTTGTCGACCTCTGAACCTGTTTAAGATCTCGTAGTAGGGGAAGAGCTTACATTATATCAGAATATATTATATACACGTACTTTAACATTGTGCTTTTGTTAACCCTAAAATATTAGTATCTGCAGTTCATATATTATGTAAATTTATGTATGCTTTCTTTTGTTACGTTATCTTTATTTATTATATTTATTTAAATTTATATTTTTATTTCCTCGCTCTGATGTCAAGACAAAGCGCGGCGTTAAGTTTCGCTTTTCAACACGCAATGCATCCTTAATTTAGAATTTTAACACTAGGCTCCCTCTGCCTACCTCGCCTGTGTGCGGCTCACAACAGAACAGTACAGTGTCTTTTCTCAATTAAATATATCTAATATTTGTTAATGATATGTGAAACTAATGTGTAAAATATTATATAACTATAGTATAATTCGTATATAGGAACATCACGTTGTATCTTTGTAATGCGATAATATTAAAAGCTAAGCTTATAATCGGATTTAAATAATTATTATGTTTAGTTAATAGTAATCATAAATGCTTATCGTTCATAAGCATTGATATATTCAATACAAGCGACCCACTCTTGGCTTCGCCCGCTTGAACTACAAAATCATTAATTGAATTTAATTTAGCTTCATGCTGTATCCTAATACTAAGGTGTTAATACACTCCAATTTCCTCTTTCCACTAAATTAATCGCGCTTGTCTAACAGAATAAAGAAATTACATTAATTTACCCACCTTGTCTTGTGGGAAAATACGTGAAGCTCAAGTTGGATTTGAAACCACAACCTCACCATTTACACTTTTAAGGCTCAACTACACTCCAAGAAACACCTTATTTACTTAATATATAAAAAAAAATCATTTATTACAGTATACTCCTAAATATTTTCTTTACTTAGCCGAATGTTCTATGTATTTTTATCATGATAAAAATATTTTTAGTGCGCAATTTTTACGCTACCGTCTTCATGAGTGAAGCGGTGGAGACAATTTATTCTCCAATATCAATCTTATACATACTGATGGGGACGCATAATTCAATTGGGCTGCTTTTTCTTGTACCCAGTTTTTGGGGTCCCTGAGCGATTCATATATATGTATAACGTGAGTTTTACGTTTACCTATAATAATATATCAGCTTCACGCTGTATCCCGCACACAGCAGGGTAGGCAGAGGGAACCTAGTGTTAAGACACTTCGTTCCTTACTTTCTGCCGAATTCTGGAGGCATTGCGTGTTGAGTGGCAGAACTCAACGCCGCGATTTGCCTCGAGACCAGAGCGAAGAAATGGAAATATAAATTTAAGTAAATATTTCATCTCCTCGAGTGGGGATCGAACCCACAACCAGTCGGTTTTACAGTCACACTTTGTACGTATAATAATAATTTATTCCCGAGATATTTTTTTTTAGCTTCATGCTGTATCCTGTATATACCAGGATAGGCAGAGAGAACTTAGTTTTATGACACTCCACTCTACGCCGGACTTTTGCCTTGGTGCCGGCGAAGAAATGAAAACATTAATAAATAATAATTCATTCCCTCTGGTGACGATCGAACCGAAACCATCACGTTACAGTCACTTTTGTGCCCCTGCGCCACGACGGCTATATGTACAATAATATTAAACAGATTTGATTGTCAACGAGGGCGTGAAAAAGAAAATTAATTTTAATACTTAAAAATTCATTATTATTCGAATAGGGATCAAACGACACAAATGCCGCGTTTATAGATGCTGTCTGACCGCGCTACGGTGGTTTCATTTATTCTGAAATAAGAAGTAATTACTATACCTGCTGATTATGTTCCTAAGATGTTGTTTTGATGTTTAGAGATTTTTGATAGCTATATCTAGAGGCCGTCTAATGTGACTCGAGAGAATGAAATATTTAATATTTTCATTTCATCGCTCTGGTAACGGGAAAGCGCGGGTTTGAATTACGCCATTCACACAAGCACTGCCTCAAGAATTCGGCGGGAAATGGGGAACGGAATTGTGTAAATGAGCAACGGGTGTCTTAACTGTAGATTCTTTGTCTAACCTGCTATATGCGTGATACCATTAGAACTAGGATCCTAGCGACACTCGGTACCCATTTTGATACTTTCGTTCCCCATTTTCCGCAAAGTTCTGGAAGCATTGCGTGTTGGGGCGGAACCCAACATCGCGCTTTAAAATAACCACATATTTGAAATATATAATTATATATATCAACCCACGAATACTAGTACACCGCACTAAGCGTCACATTATAGTATAATTCGATATGGTTCGAAATAGGGGTATTACGAAGCCTATTTTCTCTGTCCGCGTAACACGATGCAAAATTATTCAAATTTCACACAACGTGATTCCGCCGACGAATTCAGGATGATCTAATTACCACGGCTATTCCGTAAAATGGTCGAGCATTATTTTTGACTGGATAGGAAATCGTTTTGTCGCCCCTGTCAATATTTGGTAAGGGTTTCTTTGAGATTTCATTTGAATTTTATATAAATCAAAGAGAAAAATAATAGTAGGCTTCAATAGCTAGAAAATAACGTGAAATATTAAAAATCTATCGGTTTTTAGATATTATTTTTCTGTCATAAGCAGGTAATCTGATGATAATTTATTCATTTTTTTTGTTTTCGAAATCGAGGTCAATTACCATTGACCTTGATTTCGAAAACACTACCCATTACCTAATGTTAGCTCTATTGGCTTTTACAGTGACACCGGTTGGGTAGGGAAGAAGACGTCGGTCGTTGCGGCTGTCGATCAGACTAGGGCTAGGCTAGTCATTCTGTTATCTAATTTCTTTTTGAAGAGCAGGCAAAGTGTAAACCTCCTTGTTCGTCATTTTTCACCCAAATTCAAGATACTACTTTTTGAATGTCTTGCCAGATTTCGAACTAAATGAAATTTAATCACTTCTCTGAGTGGTCGAATTTAAAATTGACACTACGAATTTTAGTGTTAAATATAACAATAATAGAAATATTATAAAGCTACGTTTATGGCTTGTTATATTCTGTAAGAAGTGATTTGGTGACTGGCATGTCTGCGCGTTGTGATAAATCGTGAGTCAGGTGCTTGAGCCTACTCAGCGTCTTTACTTACGTAATTGATATATATGAATATTTTATGCTTGCTTAGTGTTTGCTTTGCTTAGATTAGTTTGTATGCATATTAATATATAATAATAGCGTAAAGGCCAGTTCTGGCGGAAGAGCATAAGTGTGCGACTGTAAATGCGACAGGTTGTGGGTTCAATGCCTATTTGAAGAAATTAAATATTTCATTTTCGCGGAAAAAAATCCGTTATTCAATCAGTAATTTGTCCAGAAATCGACGGAAAGTGGATAACGGAACGGAAGTTAATGGGAACGGAATGTCTTAAAACTAAGTTCCTTGTTTCACTCTGATGTGTGCGGAATATCGCGTGTAGCTAGAAAATTAGCGTTTTCGTAACTGAATTGACAGTTTCTGGCCATACAGGCTTCACGCTAATTTCCGTATATACTCGTAATAGGCAGAAAAAAACTAGCGTCAGAACACTCCGTTCCCCACGAACCGAACCGAAAGTAGGGCTACTTTCAAGATATTGTTGAGTGGTGGAACTCAATTTCCCTCTTCTTTTTTACTAAACCGATAATATATCATTTAAAACGTTGTAAATTTATGCAATGGGATTGGAATCTACACCTCTTGAAAATAGCTGTCAAAAACTTATATTTTAAATGTATATTTTCATTTCTTCGCTCTGGCGTCGAGGCCAAGCGCGGCATTGAGTTCCGCCACTTAACACGCTATGCCTCCAGAACTCAGCGGAAAGTGGAGAACGGAGTGTCTTTGACTAGGTTCCCTCTATCCTGCTGCGTGCGGGATACAGCGTGAAACCGATTCATTTATTTTAAAAATCTCTAAAGATGTCAAAAATGTTTCAATACATACAAATTGATTTACCAGTCCTTATATACAAATCGATTTATCCGTCAACCAAATATTTTTAGTGAATCAATAAATCCTATCTTAGTCCTATTAAGCTTAAACTAAATTACCTATCCATGCCTTCTATCCATTAGGTGACGTGAAGCTTGTTTGATCAAAATTGATTTCAATTAATCCGGGGACTGTCATAAATATTAATTAACAACCTGATAGAATTTATGAATTTTAGGGCTTGTAATCTAATCCGGAGTTACTTAGAAGGAGTTTTGTATATAAATTATAAGTTTTAGTTTTTGTATTGACATATTTTAATATTCCTTTAAGTAATTCGAGGTTGGATTAAAATTATATTTATAACTGGTTGCTATCTCCAATTTTGTTTACGTATGCTTTCAAGTATATTTGGTAAGTTTCATTATATTTTTTGTATTGTTTTACTTGAACAGGAATTTTAATGAGACTAAGGTCCGTTAACCATTACCTAACGTAAGCTAGATAGTTATCTAATAAAAAATTACACATTTAATAATGAAAAAGGTATAAGGTATTTTCTTGAAAGAGAGGATGAGGTCCTCATAAACTCATTCTATAACTCTTAAGCGAAAATTTTAAATTTAAATGCCTTTTAAGAAAAAAAACTATTTTTAGATCACTATAATCGTGCTAGTGTAGTCTACTGTACTTGATTAAAACTACCAGGCACCTAAAATCAATCACATGTCATACACTACTTTTATTCATTTGATCAACGGGCAAAGCCATTGCTAGAAGGAATCTTTTATGTCATATATACAAATATCTTTGATTGAGACCTTTGATTTTCGTAATTATTACATATTAATTTTTTCAATTGGATTAATCGCGTATATTTAGACTTATAACATTTTTGGAAACCTGACGTTTGGAACACTTTGCACTAGTCAAGAATTATACATTCTTGACTAGTGCAAAGTGTTCCAATACACATTATATCTAATACACATGTTTATGTAAAATGCATATTATACAATGTATGGAGGCTAGATGGCGCATGGGCACAAAGTGTGACTGTAAAACCGTCTGGTTTCGATCTCGAGGAGATGAAATATTTATTTAGATTTATATTTCCGTTTCTTTGGTCTGGTGTCGAGGCTAAACGCGGTGTTGAGTTCTGCCGCTCAACACGCAATGCCTTAAGAATAAAAAGTAAAGAATTATTATTAGAATAAAAATGGGAAACGGAGTGTCTTAACACTAGGTTCACTTTGCCTGCTGTGAACGAGATACAGTGTGAAGCTAAAAAAAATACAAAGTATAATACCAAATATATGCGATTAAGTTGTTTAAAGAGTTTAAATATATATTGTAATCGTGTTAATTGTAAAATAAAAAAAAAAGTTTTAAGTTTTTAATGTCACTAATTAGACACAGAGAGCGGTAATGTTCGCGACTTTGTAAGATATAAGTATCATAGTTTCATATTAATATTAGTTGTCTGTTGTAGACATAACAAGTAAAATAATATTGAATATCTTATTTAAAGATATTCTTAAAAGATTTTTTACATTTTTATTTATATTTTTTTATTAACTTACACTATTGGTCCAAATATCATTAAAAAAAAATACAAAAAAGTATATATGCATATCGTACATTAATTTCTTAAAAAATATATTTATTAAGAATATCAATCATTCATCTTTATGAATTACTGTCGTATTAGTGTAAGCGCGACGGTTGTGGGTACGATTCCCACTCGGGGAATTAAATATTTAAATATTTAAAATATCTTTCATTTCCTCTTTTATTACGTTGTTTAAAAACCTCTAATTATAACAAAAAAGATGTTGTTTTCACAAATATTATTAATTTATTTTTACAAGCAATATTGCCATATTGCTTACCAACTTATCTTACCTCCAAAGAATCAAAAATTATATTACGATTAATCATAACTTACTTTCGACTTCCATTTGTTTCAGATCTGGACGATATCAAATTCGGGACGGTTGAAATACCCTCGGAGTGCAAGTTTCAAAGATTGGAATTAAAATTAATGTTTAGATGAAAGTAAACGAAATGTGCCCTGTGTGGTGTTTTCATCGGACCCTATTGGTTTTTCTACTGTTTGCGGTATCACCTTCGCCGTCTGCCACGCAAAATACTGTAGTTTCAGGTAAATATTTAATTAATTATAGAAATATATGTTACTTTCGAAGTCAGGCGATAATAAACTAAAGTGGTTATTTAAATTTTAGTCCACTTATCATTGAATGAAGTAAGAAGAGTGTGACGAGAATGTATTTATACTTCGTTTAAAAGCTTTAAACTTAATAGAGCGCTAAAATAATGTTAATTTAAATTATCGTTGGAAAGTACCAAGCAAAGTGACTAATATCTCCATTTTTACCGAAAACACACTTTTAATCACATCTTTTGTAAGCATATGATAAGCTATAGATAGGTTCACATCCTATGTAGATATCGTTTTGCGTTCCTAATTTGATTAATAAACTTTACATTATATTTTTTTTTTCATTAATTGGCATAACCTATTAGTAAACAAAAAACTATACTCTTACTTCCAATATCTACTAAGATCCGAACTCACGTTCTCAAACAAAAATAAACAAAGCAATGTGTCTAATTGCTCCATTTTTACCTAAAGCACACTTTTAATCACATCTTTTGTCCAGAACAAATAATAACAGAATCATTAGTAGGGGTAAGTGTAGCCGCAATCTTGAAATGCTTTCGAATATTCTGGCTTTCCTCCAAGCAAGAGTGCCATTAAACTCTGTGTCAATGTCGGAATATAAATAATGATCATCAAAAAGATTTTATGTATATTATATTTCATTTTCAGTGAGAATAAATGTTTTGTGTATTATTGTATCTTTGATATTCTATAATATTGATTTGCGATGCCTATATTTATTTAGTACAATACATTGTACTAAATATATAGAATGTTTTTTAATGTATTAAATAACATAGGACATTTGTTGTCTAAGATGTTTGTTGTAATATTCTAATACTTAAAGTTGTTTGTGAATAATTGATTTTTATTTTTTATCGGTACAATGGCACAGCGTTTGACTGTAAGCGCGACGGTTATGAGTTCGATTTCTATTTAGGAGAATTATTTTTTTTGATTTCTTCACTCTTGTAATAAGACAAAGCGAGGAGTATAGCCGTTGATACGCAATGTCTCGGTAACTAGGCGGCAAGTGGGGAACGGAGTGCCTTAAGACTAGGTTCCCTGTGCCCTGTTACATACGGGACTGCGTCTAAAAAAAATGGTTCCCAAATCATAATCTACAACTTATACAAGCCTTTTTTTTAATAATCCATACGTTAAACTCGTACGTCATGGGATGGACACCATGACCTGAATTTCAGATGAATTGGTACAAAGCATATTTGAATTCTCTGTACTGGCTTAAAAAGTTTGTTAATGCGCTGCCAGTAGGTACTCATATTATGAGCGAAATGAAAAATATGCGACTTTTTTGACAAACAATAATTTTCAATCATATTACCTAAGTAATAGAGCTCAAAATTAATTTTCATGAAAAGTTTCCGTCCGATTTTTATTTTAATGACAACTCGTTGGAGTGACTTCGAGAAATTATTTTTATAAAATGCGCTGTAATTTATATGTTACATGTGCTTTTTGATTCGTATTTTTTATGACATTAAGAAAACTTTGAACGTTGTTTAAGAAAATAAACATAAATTAGGATAAATGCAATTATAAAAATAATCTAGCATCATAAAGAAACTATTAAACTCAAAAAATCCTGTATATAATCTAAAATTTACATTAAACTATCGTCATTTTTATTTTCACTAATAATATATCGTACATGCCAGAGTAAGCAAAGAGTAGTCAACGCTAACACATTCTCCTTCTCCGACTAAATTTAAGTTTCGTTACGAAATTACGTGTTTCATTTTCGTTATTGGATTCACCCGAAGTAAAGCTTATTAAGAAAAATATAGCTAAAATAAAATAAAAAAAATGTTTTTTTTTTACACAACAAAGTACCAAAATCTTGCTCGGGGCCACAAATTATACCTACGACTCTAAACTTGAATAGCTTATTGGTAATCTCTGAAGAGTTCCATGGTCAGGCCGTGGACTCACCATTGGACCAGTTCCATGATACCATGTCATACCATTAATGTCGTCTTCTAAGCTATGTATAACTGTTTTCATGATGATACAAGTGGCTCAAATTTAGTGTTTTAGATTTTATTAGAAAAAACGTATTAATATAAAATTCCCTAATTGAAAATGAACCCATAACCATCGTGAAGTCAACTTGGAGCAAGTTTTAATAAACTACAGCATATTTTAATAGTAATTGCCATTGAGCAATTACCATACAACCAAAACGATTTTGCGCTTCTATTTGTAGCTTAATGCATTCTATGTCTTCTAAACAAAATCTATTAGAGGCGTGTTGGTTCCGTATTAAATGTACATATTTTATCTGCAGGGAATTGTAAAGTGCT
>DWMY01000873.1:0-18422 GCA_018249775.1 Heliconius hecalesia formosus | reverse complement strand
CGTGTGAAAGCAGAAACATTTGTGGACTTTTGGAGTACAAAATATCACTTCTTGTAATAAATATATTTATTTTTTTAAAATTGATTTCTAAGTACATAATATTTACCGTAACATAACCTAGCATAACCATCGGTCCATCAGTCAACGACTTTCTGTGGCCAGTCTCAGCCACGGCTGCGTGGAGTTCAAAGAGCAAAGAACCGCGTAGGCGGGTTTCGGCTGAAATTCATTCATCTTAAGTATAATCCTGTCTCGGATATAACTGTTTATTTTTTATGTCATAATACAGACAACCAGTAAATGAAAAACATAGAACAAAAATAAATAATTGAGGCCGGGCGTGGCGTAAGATTAGATTCCCACTTGATGTAATGAAATATTTAATATTTTCATTTCGTCGCTCTGGTATCGAGGCAAAGCGAGTTGAGTTCAGTAACAAGGAGTAGAGTTCCACTCGTTAACTCGCAATGCCTCCAGAATTTGAAGAAAAGTGGGGATCGGAGAATTTTAATACTAGGATTCCTCTGCCTGCCCTGCAATATGCGGGATATATGAGTGAATTTGAAAAATATATTTCTGTTATATTTTATAACAGAAATATTTTATAAAATTATAATAACATTTCTTTTGAATATGACTAAATTCGTTTGCCGCATCTATAGTAAAATAATAACCTGGTGCCAAGGTTTCCAACAAATCAGCGATCTTCCTGCACAATTGAGTCTTCAATATTAATCGGTCTTCGTTCAATTTTGTCAGGCCACTGTCCTGTCCAAGCATCTGAGCTAGGGCTAGGCTGACATCTGTCATGTAATAGTGGGAGGGGTGGAGATAGCTGCTGCAGTGGCTGATGAATCTAGGATAACATTTAACCTTAAGAAATATATAAAGCAGTCGCATCGCAAGGGTACAAGCGTGTGACTGTATACGCGACGGTTTTGGGTTCGATTCACACTCGAGATAGCGAAATATTTAAAGTTTTAATTTTCCCGATCTGATATCGACGCAAGGAGCTGTTTTAAAGTTCTGCCACTCAATGTCTCAAGAATTTGGCAGAAACGGGTGAATGGAAGCGTCATAATAAGGAACAGAGTGTCTTAACATTAGATTCTCAAGTTCTCTCTGCCTACCCTGCTATGTGCGTGATAGATTCACGCTGTATCCCGCTGAAGAAAAAGAAATAAAATTCGATATATTTAACAGAAAATGACAGTAGGTAAATATTATAATTATTCTCCAGGCTCGATATCGAACCCACTAACAAACAACTTTCTGTTAGCGGTGACCTTATTAGCCTATACAGTCTCTTAAAATAAAATATATAAATATAGCATACAACAAAGTTGCATGTTTCTCCTCTTTAACATTCATTTTAAACTCCTAATCACCGACATTTAACAAGTCTCAAACGACTGATAGCGAGATAAGATCCGGAAAAAAAATAATCACTTCGTTTACTTGTTTCATACTACATAGATAATTTTAACAGGATAACTATTATTGTATTTAGAACATTTTTTAAGAAAGAAAAAAGTTAAATTATATTTTATGTTTTTTTAGCAACACGCTGTATCCCGCACATAACAGGGTAGGACGAGGGAAGCTGGAAACGTAGTGTTTAAATGCTTTGTTCCTATTAAGGCACTTCCTTTTTCCACTCACCGTGGAATTCTGGCTGAGATATTGGGGGTTTAGTGGGCTAATCACCATACGGAGGAAAATAAAAAAAAATATATTTCACTCCCCCAAGTGGCGATCGAATCCACAACCATCACGTTTACATTCAGAGTATTGTGCACCTGCGCCACGATGGCCTCTATTAAAGTTTTTTTTTTATTTGTGCTATTTTAAAGATAACTAAGTAAACCAAAATATAGACTAGGAGACCATGGGAAAGCAGTATTTTCCAGTGAAAACTGGTTTTCATTAACACTAATACGTTAAAAAAGTAAATTCCAAAATATATTTAACATTTTCATTTCATGATCTAATATTGAATGTTTTTACGTGGCATAATAAATTATATACTAGTTATGGCTAGCAGCTATGCTTGTATGCAATTTTTGCAGAGATATGCGTTTTGAGTGGCGGAACTCAAAGCCACGCTTTGCCTCTTTACCACAACAAGGAAATGAAAATATGAAATATTTAATTTCTACAAGTGGGAAACGAACCCATGATCTGTTGTGTACAGTCAGTCGTAAGCTGATGACGCGATTGCTCTAATTTTTCCGGAGAATCTTAACATTAGGTTCCCAGGTTCCTGTATACCGTGCCATGTAAGGGGTACAGCATGGAGCGCAAATTAAAATTCAAAACCTTCAATTACAAACCTCTCGCAAGCATCAGGATCGCCTTTAGGCATAATACTTAGTTCCTTGCCAATATCCTGCAGGAGTTGCTGTATGATGGAGTCAGATATTTCATCCTTACAACTGTTACATTTCCAGAATTTATTGTCTAATCCTCTAGTGTTGGGGTCTGGAGACTTGGTCTTGTGGAGGATTGGCAAAATAAAGGTGTCCGGTAAGAGATAGCCTCTGCAGTCTCTGAAAAATTAAGAATTTCATTGTCGTTTTAGTAAAGTTAATTATAAAGCTAAAGAGTTTATTTAGTGTGAATTACTTTTTCAATTTATTTTTATTTTTTATTTTTATAACATTTAAATCTAACACGTTTCAATTGTTATGAAAAAAAATAGCAATTTTAAACTATATTTTAAACTATACTTTAAATTATACTTTACCTTCGTTCGGAGTAACTTTGGACACTTATTAAGATACTTATTGTGTCATGTGTCACGAGAGGCGAAGTAGAAGTAAATGTATATAGAAATTTTTACTTGTGCATATAGTTTAAATTAAATTATACATGTCATACAAACATGCACTTACCACTACGACGTCATCTTGACGTGTTTTACACGAAAATATTTACCGCTTATACTGAGAATATACTGTGACTTTATTAGAGTAAACTCTTTAAAGAGTTCTTAAAAAATAAAGTTTAAAAAAAAAAACGAGAAGAGCAAAATTTCTTCGAAAAAGGTAAACAAGTAATCGGATTTTATATTTTCCTGTGCTACATTTTTTAATTACACGAACACACAATTAAATAAATAACAGTTCTAAAGCCTTAACTTCCATATAATAAATTTCTTTTAATTCACTTCTACTTATATATATGCAATGCCTATATGCTAAGTACATAGACTAAAATACTTACTTCTTCTTACACTTAACAGCACTAAACATAGTACCAAATTCGGTCACATCAGAGCACCTGTCACAGGAGCATTCGAAGAACTTGGAGTCAGAGAGGTGATGCCTTCTCGCCTCCGTGCCCCACAGCGGGTCCGTGTAGCACACTGAGAGATGAGCTCCAGATGGTATGTTTATACCGGCTGATAGAACCTGAAATTAGGCATCATACTTCATACTAATATTAGTTTGGTACAAATATATTCTTAGAGGTATAAGAAAGGACGTAAGGTACTTTTTTTGAACAAAATATGTATGATCCTTTAGCTACAATATAAAAATAAGTTTAGCGAAAGCGAAACCGCGCTTTGGTCCTAGTATTTAATATTTTTTTCTTATTAGTTTCACGTTGTAACTCGTATATAGCAGGCAGAAGGAACCTATATCCTTTTTGCTGAATTTCTGGTACATTGTGACAAGTGGCGAAACTCAACGCGTTTGGTGTTGTTAACGTCAGTCTTTGTGACTTTGCACCATACCATACAGCCTTGTGTAAATAGTGACGGTAAATATTGCTACATATTTTTAAAAATATTTAAAAATGGATAGAGAAAAAAGACTAAGAAATTTTAGACAAAAAATAGATATAAGTTAACATAAGCAACGGTGATGATACGTTTATTGCTAATGTTTTATGTCAGGCAATAAGAGAAATCATTCATATCATTATGCGTGTTGCTCGATTAGAATTTTTATAGTAATATTTAGACTGCATTTACGTAAACGCAGCGGTAATGGGTTCGATTCTTACTCGGGGAAACAAAAAATACATGTATTTTTATTCCCTCACTCTGGTCACGAGTAGAGAACCGACTTTTTAGACTTCTTGCCAGGATCTCTAATACTAAAGCAATAATTACAATAAAAAAAAATCTTTTTCTCAAATTTTATGATGAAGCATTAAAATTGCTTTATGGAATATGATTATCGTACGATTTGTCCGTCTGATGTAAAGCTTTTGTTACAGTTGGCTCGACAACTGTGCTCCACCATTGAAATTTTATCGAAAACTGCCACGTATTCGGGTTCTAAGAGAGGAACTTCGTGACCATTTATCTGAAATATAAAGAAAAATATTATGACCACTGACTGTTTTAGGCGATTGTGAATAAAAGTCCTATATTCACATCATTATATGATATCATAATTAAGTTTTAAGTACGATAATTTATTACATGACCTCTTTGATCTTTCAGAGTTGGTAACATATTTCTGGGGTCCCCCATATCTACACAATAAGATAGAGATCGAATATTAAGGCAATCTGTTCCTCCACTTTCCGCCCGGGACGGGGCCATGTGTTTTTTATTAGTATTAGGTTAATGTGGCCAGTCGTGGTGCAGGGGCACAAAGTGTGACTGCAAAATCGACCGGTTTTGCAGTCACACTTTGTGCCCCTGCACCACGACCGGTTGTGGGTTCGATCCCCACTCGAGGAGATGAAATATTTACTTACTTATTTCCATTACTTCGCTCTGGTGTCGAGACAAAGCGCGGCGTTGAGTTCCGCCACTTAACGCGCAATGCCTCCAAAACTTGGCGGAAAGTGGCGAACGGAGCGTCTTACACTAGGTTCCCTCTGCCTACTCTGATGTGTGCGGGATACAGCGTGAAGCTGATTCTTTGATTTATATAAATAATAACATGCAAAATTTAAAATACACCACTACACCTGAACTATTCCACAGCACTTCATAATTTCGTCTTCACTAAACTTAGATTCCAATTTAAAGAATTTCCATATGAACTGAGCAATCATTTTCTTGTCATTTTCCCACTTATCTGTGCCTTTGCGGTCTTTGTCGTGGGATTCCAGCATCTGGAGCTTTGCCCACAGCTTCTCGTTGTGATCTCGCTGGTAGAGGCAGCGGAGGACGGTGATGCATTGGTAATTTGGATGTGGCATACCGAATGTTGAGATTGATACCTAGAATAATTGATTGGAAATATATATTATAATAGTTTATTCTAAATCACTCATTTAGTGTAACAGTTACGTAATTATACTCTTTTATTCGGAAACTTTATTATATATACACATTTAAATAACATTTTCATATGGATTTCCATAATAATAATAATAATTTAACACGTTTAGTACGGCACTTATTTTTGAGAACTTTCAAGTGCGCTCTTGAGGTCTTTTCGGTCTCAAATTTTTATACATAGGTAAAATGACTCGCACCGACGTAAAATCTCTCTCAAATACAAGCACTGATAATCTTATTTAGTACAATTTTCAGCTTCATGCTGAATGCCGCATATACCACGGTAGACAGAGGGAACCTAGTGATAAGGCACTCTATTTCTTGCTTTCCGCCAAATTTTCGAGGCATTGCGTGTTGAGTGGCGGAGCTCAACACCGCGCTTTTACCTTGTTACCAGAGTGCTGAAATTAAAATATTATTAAATCAAAATTGATTCCCTGAGTTGGAATTAACCCCACAGCCGTCGCGTTTACAGTCACACGTTTGTGCCACTGCGCCACGACGTCCTCACAGTACAATATTCACCATTATTTTACATAGCCGTATATGAACTATTTCTCTAGGAAGTCATACCTTTTCGCCTTTTTGCTGTGTATAATAGCACTCTGGTATATGAACTTCCTTTTTTGTACAGAGTTCAGAGCAAAAGGGCCAGCCGCATTTCTCACAAGATACAACTTTGTCTTCTTCTAGTAATCTGTAGCATCCAAGACACACGGGCGGAGTTACCTAAAAGTGTAAAAAAAAATATGGTCATTACCATTTACATTGAATGAGATTAATATATCGCACTGTTCTTATTATTTAAAGCAAGGTTAGCTGTATTATTCTTTAATATTTAGGTATTAAAGAATAATAAAGCTAACCTGGCTTGAGTAAAGACTCAAATATGTATTGAAGCCAGTCATGGCGCAGGGGCACAAACGTGTAAAGACAACGGGTTGTGGGTTCGATTGTCACTCGAGGAAATTAAATAATTAATATTTTCTCTTCCTCGCTCTGGTAAAGAGGTAAAGAGCGGCCGTCTTATCCCGCAACTCTACACGCAATGCCTTCAGAATTCAGCGGAAATTGGGGAAGGGTAATCTTAAAATGAGGTTTTCAGGTTCCCTCTGCCTACAATGCTATGTGCGGGATACAGCGTGAAGCTAAAAATATATGTATTTCTTAAGTCCTATCTGTTAACCGACAAAAACGTATTGCATTTAGACTTAATGAAGCAATTAGACTTAATTCACTCACAAAAAAAAATGAAAGAAATTTCTATTAGTCAAGAGGCCGAAATATATACCTATAATATAATTAGCGATTCAATTGATTTTTAACTTTATATATCTTAAATCGTGAACAGTATAGTATCTCTTCCAAATATTTATGCAAAAACAATGACCGTAGGTCTGTCTGTTCACCGCCTAAACTAATTAATTCTTACCTACACAATAAAAAAATTTAACTCACCTGAGCCGGACCAGTGATCAAGGGAGCTTCCTTCATAACGACATCTCCAGCTTTAACATTCCTAGTAGCTTCCAAATATCTTCCAAGTGTATTATCTTCCTTGATCCTTGCTGGAACACAGTGATGCTTGTGCTGCTTCCAATGCTGCTTCTGATGGTCCCTCGAACAGTAGTGGACTTGATGACAACTTGAGCATTTGTGTTCTGTTGGAGTAGCGCATACGATGCATGGTGCTTCCATATCCATGGTCACTGGAAGATAGTAAGTAAATTTTTTATACTTAAAATTCCTTGATGCTATTTTTAATTCCTTCAAAGTGTAGTGTGTACATAAAATATATTTTGTCCCAATCAGGTTCCATTGGTTCCATGTACGGTTTCCAAGTGGCGAGTTCAGGTTACGACGTTTTTATACGTTTTCTAAAAAAGTATTATGCTTTGCGCTCTTAAAATTAAAAAAAGACATTGTGACTTATAAAATTCTCTTATTTACAAAAATAACAAATAAATGTATATTACAATGACATAAAGAAAAAAAATACAAAAAAGATACGGCCGATGATGTCTGTGGTAGTAACACTAATCATAAATAGTAGTAACAAACTGATCGGTCATTTTTATAGGTGTTTATTTTATCTCCCCTTGATTCCACATTCTTAGGAATAGAATTAGCCTTGATAATCCTCCTTGACAAATCCTATTTATCTCTCGTTTTATTTCAGAAAATAAAAGGAGACATTATCTCACCTCAGTTGCCCATTGCCTTAGAAATCGTATTCAAAGTGATGTACGTCACTGTCACTTTTTAAATAAGGCCCTCGTAGCGCAGCAGCTCAGCGTGTGGCTGTAAACGCGAAGGTACTGGGCTCTATTTCCACTTAAAGAAATGAATTATTTTCATTTCGCTTTGGCAATAGGACAAAAGCCCGACTTCCACCGCGAAAGAGAAATCATCGGGAAATCCTTTTGCTGAACAGTCTCTTTTTATATAAAATATTATAGATTTACATTTCCACCAACAAATTGATTTATATTTTGTCTCGCAAATTGGGCACTGTGAGGGAAATAGAGTATTTTATAATACTAGGTCCCCTCTCATTACATACTTCTATGCGGGAAAAAGCGTGAAGCTGTATATTTTATAACTAAAAACAATGTTCTAACAAATGGAATTTATTTAAGTGTCAATAAATATATTAGAAAAACACTAATATGATTGTTGAATCATTTTAATAATATTAGAAACTTAAAATATTTAAGAATTAGGTTAAGCATCATTTCACTTAAGGCCTAACCCTAAGAACAACTTACCCTATGTCTGAATATTTATTTTATAGAACAAACACAGAAAACATCTAAGCACTTAATTTAATAAGAAAATAAAGAAAATCATATCAAATTTACAATTTTATTCGAAAGAAGACAAGATATTGGAAGACAGGTCTACAATGCGCTCGCGCAGATCGCGGTGCGGTAAAAATAAATCTACCGGCCGACTGAAACGTGAAACGAAATACATACCATGTGTGTTATATTTGCTTAAGATTTGATTTAAAAGTATCTGTGCTATAGTTGTGGGTTCCATTCCCGTCTCATTTGATTGATTTTCCGATGTTCTATAAAAAAATTGTTGTTTTTTTTTACATTTTAAAATTTTTTTTTTGAGCTTCATGCTGTATTCCGTACACTGTAGTGGGGTAAAGGAGTCTGGGAACCTACTGTTAAGAGATTAAGACATTACGTGATAAGATATTACGTGTTGAGTTGAGGAACTCAACGCCACGCTTTGTCTTGTTACTAGAGAAATGAAATGAAAATATTTAATTTCTCCAAGTGGAAAATGAACCCACAACCGTCGCGTTTACAATCTCGCGCTTGTGCCCTTGCATCTCATTTACAATGTAAATAGTAGAAGTAATGAGAACATTTATTTAGCGTTGAATGATAAAGTATTTCGACATTATCATCACAGTCTTCGGTAGTATAGTGGTCAGTATCCCCGCCTGTCACGCGGGAGACCGGGGTTCGATTCCCCGCCGGAGAGAATTTTTTTATTTTTGTATTTTTTTTTTTCATTTTACATAATGATTATTTATCACTAGGGACTCTCCTATATTTCTCCTGCTTTAAATACATATTTAGTTATTTCGTAATCAAAATTTCTTGCGTATTCTAAAAACGTTATTATTTAAAGATAATATCCATACTTTGAAAACTAAAACTTTAGCCAATTCAATAAAAAACTTATTTTGTTGCAATCTATTAGAACAAAATACTTTATATTGTCAAAAGTCAAAAGCCAAATAATTTTATTCAAAAATAAGATAGAAGTTACATGCTTCATTTTCTGAACGTCAAATAATTTACCACCAGTTCACTAAAGTTAATGCCTCAGACCTGAGAAGAACCGGCGCAAGAAACGAGGCGGGACCTATTTTTTTTTAAATAAATTTACACAAATACATATTTAACTATCTGTGACAATGATACTTTGAAACAGACTGGAGCGAGCATTTCATTCCCAAGGCGTGTTATCATTTATATGAATAACATTTTTGTTTATGAACCAATTTAAATAAAACAAACACTGATTGATAAGGGATATTTGCCAAAACAGTGACTACATTTAAATCAGTTAATCTGTTTCTGAGATTAGCGTGCAAAAATGCACAGACAATAATTTTTAAAATCATTTTTTTCGTCAGTTCCATTGATAAAAACTCTAATGATAATTTTTCTCAAATAACTTTCATGTACAGACAGCGATGAGTTACAGTTTTATTGTATGTATAGATAAAAACAAATTTGGTATTTATTAAAAATATATGTATTTCATAAGACGAAGATTCTATTATTAAAATATTTATATATATTTTTCACTGTCCATACCACGTTGAACACACCGGTTCTCGTCCGATCACCGAAGTTAAGCAACGTCGGGCGCGGTCAGTACTTGGATGGGTGACCGCCTGGGAACACCGCGTTGCCGTTGGCTTTTTTATTATTATAATATCCTGTTTCTTATTCACATTTACCCTCTTTGTGCCCCTGCGCCAAAACTGGCCTCTAAAAAATGTATATAAGCTATAAAAATATTAAGATTTACTTTGGAATATATTTAACAATTTTTTATGGCTTGTAAGTCGTATGTGTGACAGTCACAGGTGGTGACAGCCCCTTAAAAATATTATGAGCAAATATATTCTCTTACAACTTTGAGGCGCGTGAAGCAAAAAAACTTGCAGGTCATCTTTTTCATCCATAAGGAGAAGTTTGTAATTCTTTTTTCTTTTATTTCTACCCATTTGACTTTGATTTAAATTTTGTAATAAATTTCGAATTAATATCTTTTTTTTACTTTAAGAAAATCAAACATGGTCGATATGTGAAGCCATTGTACTTAGTGAAAACCAAATTGTTTTTTCAAAAAGGTTTATCATGAATATAATTAACAAAATAAATAAATAAATCAGCTTCTCGCTGTATCCCGCACACAGCAGGGTAGGCAGAGGGAACCTAGTGTTAAGACACTCCGTTCCCCATTTTCTGCCGAACTCTGGAGGTATTGCGTGTTGAGTGGCAGAAATTAACGCTGTGCTTTTACCTCGACACCAGAGCGAAGAAATGGAAATATAAATTTAAGTAAATATTTCATCTCCTCGAGTGGGGATCGAAATAGTCACACTCTGTACACCTGCACCATGAATGGCCTCATTAACCTAATACTAATAAAAATAGTACTATGACAATAATTAAAATATACATATATTTTTTAATAACATGGACTTTGCTCTTTAATTTTCTGAATGAAAAACCAAAAAGGGACTGAATATTAACATGACCATCAGCCAGACATAAAAAACCAGAAAAAAATAACGTAAATGTACGTACATGTTGTTACTTCTTGCCGAAATCGAACCGAACTCCTTCTAAGTCGTGCCCACTACGGATTTTAATGCACACCTACAGAAAAATATGACATAAAGCTAGTTAATCTATCGCGTTATTTATTCATTTTAAGTAACAATTTAAGATATATAACAATTTAAAAATGTTTTACAACCATTCCTAATTACGTGACTGTTCATATTTATAAGAGGTATACTTTAATATTTTGTATAGTCTGCCCTTATTACGTTAGTCGAAAAAACCAGACAAGGCGAGTCGGTCTCGCCCACTGAGGGTTCCGTAAAATATTAGAGGTCTCGACCTTTTTCTGAAAATTAGGGTAAGCTTAGCTTAAATAATTCTAGCTTAACTAGAGCCCTTTCATCAAAGGACAACAAAATGAAATGGTTATGAAAATATTAATTAAAAATATTATTAATTATTTTATTTAAATAATAAAATATTATAATTTTTATTCTTTTTTATTTTTTTATTTTTTTTTTTATTTCTATTTAGGCATTGCGTGTTGAGTGACGGAACTCACTCTCTCACTCTGGTAACACTCGTTACCAAGAAATATACCAAGAAATAAAAATATAAAATATTTATTTGTCATTTACATTTGCACGCATGCGCCCCTACGCTTCGACTGGTCATTGCTACTTCCCAAATTGAAATATGATCTATATTTTGTCGATTTATTGTTTATATTCACAAAAAATATACAATAAGAAAAAATAAACATTATCCATAAAATATTTAATTGTCGTTATATACATGTTTATTAATACATATTGTTAAATTAAAATAAATACACAACATATTACAATACTTGAACTTCAATAATTATTTTCATATCATTTCTACAGATAAAATTAATATAAGCTCTTATAAAGGCTGCACAGATTATATAATAATAATATATATTTTTGATATTTATTCTAAAATTGCCTCGTGGGAACGTTAATAAGTTACACAATAATGTCACATATAAAAATTAAAATAAATATAATAAATAAATATTCATTGAGTAAACACTGATTAGAAAGTACCTTAACAAAAAAGACGCAAACTGCAACGAAATTAGATGGAATTAATGACATAGTAAAAAAATGTCGCTACAGTTTTACCACCAAAATATTAATATGTAATTATATAAAAATAAATATTTTAATTAAGAAATGAAGCTTTAAAAAAAGTAACTCTTTTAGAATACTTACTTGTATATTACGAAAATAAAACTTACCGCTGCATTCACAAATCTTAATTAATTTTTAAAATAATTTAATGTCAATTAAATAAGATAACGACGATTAACTAACGTCTCCATAAGTGTCTATAAGATGAATAACGTAAATTCAGAGTTTTAATAGAAAATTAATCAATTAAGCAAAATTATTATGTCTTTTAGAAGGAATGAACAATGGTTGTGAAATTATTTTACGAAAATTTACATGAAAGTAACAATAATGGGTTAGTAGGTACCTATTTGTTATTATATTAATTACAATACAATATATACAAATAGTATAAATAAGTCTCGCGTATAATGATGATGAATGATTTAATGGGAATTGTTAGAATATTTTATAACGAAATCAAAATTAGATAAAAAATCCTAAAGATTTAAATTTTAAAAAATAATATACAATTATTCTTGTACTCCAATATTAAAAATAATTTTTGCTTTTTGAAATAATCGATTAAATGTTAAATGGTACATACTGTACAAATTGATCTTAATAAAAAAATATTGTCATATTTCTTGATATAAAAATTTCATAGCCGTTTTTTTTCATTAATATATTTAATCAGGAAATTTTGCCAATTATTTGCTCCCATGTTTTTATTTTCTTCAATGCATCGCGAGCAGCTGACGCCATCAGACCTTCTGGGGAGTGTCTCGGTTCAAATCCCAAAATCAATGCTGATTGAGTTAGGTAGCTTACGATCTGGAAAAGAGAAATAAAATGATAAGAATAAAAAATAAAAGTAGCAATACATGTATAATTTTATGTTCAGCTTCACGCTGTATTCCGTATATAGCAGGGTAGGCAGAGGGACCCTAGTGTTAAGTAATTTCGCTCTCCATTTTCCGCCAAATTATGGAGCTATTACGTATTGAGTGGAACTTAACGCCGCTCCTTGCCTTAACACCAGAGCGAGGAATTGTTAAATTAAATATTTTCTCGAGTGGGAATCCAACCCACAACCTGTCGTGTTTAAAGCCTGTGCCCCTGCGTCACGACTGGCCTTTATATATATATTTTTAAAGTTACTAAGAGATAAAACTGAATATTTCATTGACATTTTAGATTTTTTTAAAGCAAAAAACGTTATTTAAACAGTCTAAAACTAAATACGTATATTTTCCAAATGAGTGAAACTGAATTATAACGTGAACGATAGTAACCTCTTTTAGACGAGTTCTAAGATTTTCTTTGGTAATAGCCTTTCTTTCAAAGTCTCTCGTAGTCAGCACCATGAGAGGAGCGTGGAGTTCATACAGAGTTATACCTGTAAATTTATAGTTGAAGAAATATTATAAGTAATTTAGAAGAAGTGGCAGGAATTTAATGAAATTTAAATGGATGATCCTCGGACATATTGTCTACTAAATAAAACAAAATAAAAAAAATATCAACATCTACATTTTTAGATCGTTTAACAAATAATCTAAAAATAGATTAGTTAGAGATTAGTTAGCTAAACCATCTAAAAAAGATCTCAATATATTCGAAAAGTTTTTTTTTATATATCTAATCTAGCCTTCTTTTCTAAAAACTAAGCCCTTACCTCGCAATCTAGAATATCCTGGCTCTATAATATCGAACACTTTCATCAAATCCCTGCAAATCTCCACCTTCCTCTGCAACAGCGTCTCCGACATCTGATGTATCATATAGTCTGTTACTTTCCCATACAACTGGCTGAGGGAGTGTTTCGCGGAGAGACACAGATAGTGACTATCGTGGAGAACATTTCGATATTTGGTCAAAAATGTTTCAAAACCTGTCACATCGTTAGCGTCTATTTGATCAAAGTCATCGGTTAACCTGAAATATTTAATAATAAGCTTAAAATTGTTTTATATTTAAAGCTTAATTAACTGGATTATTTACGCAATAATTGCTACTAACTTTCTCGCTGAAATTACTGAACGGATTCAAATGAAACTTTACCGATTTGTAAAGTGTTATATATCAGAATAACACATTGATTACAATGAATGAAAAGATTTTGCATAATTTGGTTATAATACAAGAAGCAGCATTAGGATCGTTAATTACAACACATAGTTTTTAAGAAATTTTAAAATTATTAAAAGGTATTAGTCAAACAATTGGAGGGAATATTTATAGAACACGAGAGAAATTTGTCTTAATTTGATAACTAAAGTATAATGTGAAGTTATGCTATTTAGAATGTTATGTTTCCAATATAGCTTTTACAGCTTGAAACTTTAATATACCTTATATTAGCCATAACATAGCTTTTACCTCACCTTTTCAAAAGCACTTGTGCAGCAGTAGCTGGCATTTCATAAACACAGCTCTCACAACGCCAAGGTGCAGCCTGGTTCAGTGGTGTGGTGGGTAAAATCCTCGAACTGCACTTTGGACACCTAAAGGCACTTGCATATGTACCCAATTCTGTTGGATCTGAACATCTCTTGCATGCGCATTCGAAGAATTTGCTTAATTTTAGATGTTCACGACGCTTGAGAGTGCCCTGAAAGTAGGTAAAAATTATGTTAGGTATGTAATATAGGGATATAAACTTCATCTGAAACTTCTGAATTCGAATCCCATTTGGGTAAGTTCTTTTTTTGACATTGCTTGGTAAGAACCTACATTATGAAACACATCGTTTCCAAAAGGCGCGGGTCCCTCTTTTTTACTTTACTAAAAAAGTTTATATATACTTATTATGAATAATACTTAATTAGAAAACGTATAAAAATCAACGTAGCGGGACTCGAACCCGCGGCTCCTGGAAACCAACCAGGTTTCCTAAGTGTGGAATAACACTTTAAAAATGTTAAAAGTTTATATATATATTTAATTAACCTGTAAAGTATAAGCGTAGCACAAGGATATAATATCTCCAGCCTTATGAGGTAAAGAAGCTCTGACAGTCAAGGGTCTTCCAGGTTTTCGTTCAGCATCAGTATGTGTGGTGGAAGGCGTGCAATCGTGGGCCAGAAGAAACGCTTCATCGTATAATGCTCTAGCATTCGCCCCACTAACACCTACTTCGAATGCGTTTACCTGTGAACAGTATATTTTATATGTAGATTGTTTTTTACAACAAATAATATATTCATAATACTTGATTTTTATAATTAATATTTTTTTTGAATGGATAAATATTAGAGTAAATTTCTTTTGTATTATAAAAAAAATCTTAACGACACTGATAAATCACCACCTTTCTATACTAGTACTCACTTTGATACTGCCTTAAACCAGCAACAATTTAATAAGGAAAACAATAATATTTTCAATAAGCAAACAGATTCTAAAAGTGGGATTTTGAACTAAATTTATTGCATTCTGCTGCGTTCAAATGATACACCACAATGACATTTATTTACAGTGACCATAAGGAAAAGTTGTTAAATAAAGAAATTTTAATTGATTGTTACAAATGAGGAAACTATAGCTAACCCACCTCCAATATACCACAAACAGTATGTATTTCTTCATCATCAAAATCCAAGCCCCACATCTTTAATCTTTGTACCACGTTCCTATCGTTCATCGGAAATATGTCACCCCTCGCGCGGCGCACGGCGTTGTGCGCCTCCATAGATGACACTGCCCGCCATTTATCTGGATCTTCTTTTTTTAAGAGAAGGCATCTGAAAATTTTTGGTTGTTTTTAGGAGTTTTACGGCTTTATCCGCATAGGAAGGTAGGCACTTCGTCCCTTATTTTCTATCGTTTTTTTGAAAACTTGCGGCGAACGTGTCGTAGCAGCACACTGTCTCAGCGTAAACACTAAATTTAGGTAGCTTATAATAAATTATCATAGCATGTGTTCCACCTGAGGCCAGTCGTGGCGCAGTGGCACGAAGTGTGACTGTAAAATCGACTGGTTGTGGGTTCGATCCCCACTCGAGATGAAATATTTACTAAAATTTATATTTCCATTTCTTCGCTCTGACATCGCGGCTAAGCGCGGCATTGAGTTCTGCAACTCAACAGGCAATGCCTCCAGAATTCGGCAGGAAATTATGAATGTCTAACACTACATTCCCTCTGCCTACTTTGCTGTGTGCGGGATACAGCGTGACGCTACAAGCAAAAATAATACCTCAAAGGAGTAAGTGCTTGGTAAGAATCCTTCAAATCTTCAATCCGACTATAATCAGGTGGAATTGCCTTTAACGTATCACATTCATATGTTGAGTGTCCGGTGTACTTGCCCAGACCAAGGCAAGTGCTGCTGCATAGCGGCCATTTACATCCTGGGCATCTAAAAACAAAAGGAAATAAGATTTTAAATATTAATCTATTAAGACATGAATGCCGTCGTGGCGCATCGGCACAGTGATTTACTATAATCGCATCGGTTATAGCTTCGCGTCTCACCTGGAAGAAAGATTTATTTACATATCCTGTCATAACAAGACAAAGCGCTGAGATCCACCACTCAACACGTAATTTCTCAAAAATTAGGCGGAACATGGGGAACGGAGTGTCTTAACACTAGATCCTACCTACGTTGCTATGAAACAGCGTAGAGTTACTTACTGTGACAAACTCGATTCATCCAGCTCTCTATAACATCCTAGACAGATGAGTCCACAACCGGAACAAGGACCTACGACCAGCGCAGGCGCCTCTATGATTACTTCCCCAGGCTTGATGTCTCTTGTTGCGACTACGTATCTGAAATATATTATTAGAGTTACCTGCATATTTTTATGGAATTTTCAGGAGTAGAAGAGTATGTTTGGTTGAATGTGATAATCTCAGGAAACACTGGTTCGAACTATAAAATTATTTTTGTTTTGGATAGTCTATTTGCTGAGTGGAGCTACCTAGACGTAGTTTTGAAACTAAGGCCCTATTATTATGTTTATAAACCGCGTTAAGCTCTGATATCGACCTTGCGAGCGATCTTGAGATGCCGTTTTAATCAAATATGAATAAAAACGGCATCCCAGGATCGCTCTAAAAATCTCAGAATTGAGCGGAGTTTATAAATACGGCCCTTAGAAGTATTATGTTTTATCCATAATATTTTGATATTTCCATGTGACTTCGTGGGCGAAGCCGCAGATAAAAGCTTGTTTATATAAAATTATAATATTTAAAGTTATAGAATTATCAAAGCCATTGTAGCTTATCGGTGTTATCCACATAACTAACACCTTTATGAAATATATGTTGATCATAAAAAAGAAGCTATATATATGTCTTTCGAACCTACAATCACTGTCTAAAAAGTGGGCGACGCACTGTAGTTCGATGTTTATACAGTATACACGACTCTTAAAACAGATAGGATGATTGCCAAGTACCGTACTGCGATGCAAGTGGGAACTTTACATCTATTTTTGGGAATATGATAAAGTTGTCTTTCGTCTAAATTAATGTAGGTAAATATTTGTTGTAAATTAATATTTCTAACTCAACTTATCATATATATTTGTAATTGGTGATAAGTATTTGATTAAACTATCTAAACAAAAACAATTCAATACCAAATTTTACCAAGTTGCATAAAAACGTCAGTAGTGTCAGTAAGCTGCTAGCGGTTCGGCAGGCGGTTCTAGTTCTACTGAGGAGAGTTGACACAAAAATTAACAGCTGATTACTGTTATCAAAAACATCTTACCTGCCCATGATATCGGAATGCTTGATCTCATAACACAAGTCTTTCTTGAGCTCATCCTGCTTGATCTTAGTTTCTTCTGTATCTTCCTTCTCTTCCTTAGAACTGACTGCAGCTTCATTACTAATATTCTCTTTATTTCTACCATCATTTCGTGTCCTTCTTTTCTGCTGCGAAAAAAAAAATTATATACCAATTTTATATTATGATGACGGAAATTGGGATTGTCGTCGTGGTGCAGTAGCATATCGTATGACTGTAAGCACCACGGTTGTGGGTTCAATTCTCACTTGAGGCAATAAATAACTGGTGACATGACAAATCGCTTCGTTGAGTTCTGCCACTCAACACGTAACAATGAGAAACGTAATATCTTAATACTAGGTAGCCCTCTGCCTACCCTGCTATATACGACAGCGTACAGCAAAAAAAAAACAAAAAATAAATAGGAACTGTGCCTTACACAGGTGATGCACCTCAACATCGGGATTGCCGTGTAATAGTAAATATAGAGTGGAACGGAGACACGTCTGCGAGCCGCGCCCAGTGACGTAGGAGTGCATGAATGGAACTCTAGAGTTGGTAGTGACTAGTGACTAATGACTAGTGACTACCTCGCGTCGATAGCTTCCAAAAATCATATGACTCTTTGGTAACCCTGATGTTGATTTATATGACCGTGAAATGGATGATGTGATTCGTTTATAATGGTATTATGGTATAGACTATTTTATTAATTTTAATCTTGTTTTTTTATTTAGTTTTGGTAACTTGGATTTTTCATTTTTTGTAATTTAATTTAAGCAATGAAAGTGCATTAGTTTACTTTACAGTATGAGTAAGAATCTTGTTCGTAGATATAATATATGTACATAATTTTTATTTTATTAACTTCGCACTGCATCCTGCAAAGAGCAGAGAAGCCAGATGGAAACTAGTGATAAGATATTTCATTGCCCATTTACGGCCCAATTTTCGAGACA